>CM056172.1:46265379-46475300 GCA_029691765.1 Entomobrya proxima
TGCCAAACGACACGGGCGCTAATCTTTTAAATGAAGGCAGTGTAGCGCGAAATAACTGAAACTCTAATTTTATTTTTCCAACTAACAACTGTTCAAAACTTGATTTTTAAGAAAACAATATTAAAGTATTTGTTCGTTTGCTTAACACTTGCTCAAAAAACGATCAGGTTAACTGATTCTGCCTATGCAATGCAAACTATGGCAAAGTATAGCACGTTAAATATACCTTTAAAATCAATATATTATGCCATTGCAATAGCTGCTAAACTCGGCTTTAGGTACTTTTTTGTATTGTTTAATATGTATAAAATTGGGTCTGAGTTTTGAAGAATATGTGCTTAGCTTGCTATATTAATGCTAATCCTTTCTTTTTACTCACAACAGAAAAAACTGCAGGTCACTATTTCATACATTATACAAGAAAAGCTACGTGACCTGAGTTGTATTTCTTTTTCAAGGGATTAGAATATATATTTTTAAAAGTACGTGGACAATAACGACCGCAGTAAATTTGGAGAAACGTAAGTATGTAAACGCAATACAAGACGCATTTGAAATAAGAATCGTTTTTCCAAAGACATAAGTTCATAGTTTGCGGTCAAGCTTATCAGTCAAGCTAACTTCTTGTGCTCCGCAAAGTGATCTCGACAAAAAAATTGTAAGCTAGTTACAACAAACAACTTGTCAAGATTTTAGAAAAGTATTTTGTGGCTATTCAACAAAACCAGCAACTACACTCCCAGATTTATGCTCACGATCAGACACCTTGCAATAGAACTGGTTAAAATGGAAGCACAGAGATCTCCGCTCAAAAATGAGTTTAAGTGTGAATTTTGCCTTAAGCGTTACACTAAATTTTCTCTAATTGATAATCATATACGCTCCCACACATGCGAAAGACCATACGAATGTGATAACTGTGAAAAAGCCTTCACAAGCTCGGGCGATTTGAGCAATCATAAATTGCGGATACATTCAGGGACTAAGAAATTTGAATGTGAACAGTGTGGGAAAAGATTCTTTAGCACAACTAAGCTTAGAAATCATAGTGTAGTTCATAGTGGTGAAAAGCCTTTTCAGTGTCCCCTGTGCACAAAATGGTTCGCCCTTAGGGGACACATGCACAGGCACTTAAAAACGCACACAGAAGAGCGCGCTTACTGGTGTACTGAATGCAAAAGAAAGTTTAAATCCTATGGTGGTTTACAATATCACATGCAAACGCACAATGGTAAGTAGAAAAATAAACATTTGCACAGAAATGAAAAATTAAAAGCATATCTACCTACTAATAGTAATTTTAAATGTTTTCCAACAGGCTATTTGCGCAGGTATGGCTGCATTTTCTGCCCAAAGCAATTCGTGGGTTCTTCAAACCTACAACAACATATCCTGTCACACATTCATGAAAAGCCTTTCTTTTGCAAAACGTGCAACGCTTGCTTTTCAGTACGGAAAGATTTAGAAGCACACGGCAATAGTGTGCACTCACGCAAACGACCTTATGTGTGCAATCTTTGTACAAAAGCCTTTAAAACATCAAAGGGCATGAAAAGCCATCTAAAAAGACACTTGGGAGAGACACATTACAAATGCGATGTTTGCAAAAAGCAATTTCATACATTAAATGAATTAGAATTACATTCGGGCGTGCACACGGGCCAAAAAGCTTTTAGATGTAACCTGTGCAGCAAATCCTGTTCACGGTCCAGTAGTTTAAAAACGCACAAAATGCAAAATCATACGGGAGAAAGACCATTCAAATGTGAATATTGCGAAAAGGGATTTGTTACAAGTACTATTCTTAAGCGACATCTATTAGTGCACAGTAACGAAAAGCCTTTTAAGTGCCGCGCTTGCACTAGGACTTTCAAGGAAGACGCTAAACTAGAACGACATCAACGGAGTTGCCTCAAACACTTAGCTGGACATATTGAATTTTATTAAAATATATTGTCAACATTGTTTATGGTCGGAGTTGAACTTAAAATAATTTTTGAAAACGATCTGTATGCATTTGTATTTAGCCTAAATATGTTTTATTTTGTTTGCAACTTATCTTATTTTATAATAAGTATGTAATTCCAATATATACTTTAGCAATTTGAAGTAAACTTTAATTAAACTACAATCTTACCACATATTCTGATTCACCAAAAACGTTACTAATTTAAAAAATGAATAAAGTAGAGTTCACTTAACAAATAGCTGGTAGTTAAATTCGCAGTTCAACCGCTTAATGCAAAAGTACAATAAGTCTGAATTATTCAAATCACTAGCAGAACAGTCTAGAGCAATTTACCAACAATAATGTGAGTTTCAGCTTCTTTGTCAAATAAATTTATTTGCTCAACCAGTATTTTTTCAAAACTTATATTTGTGCATTGAAATATTGAAATAGAATTTATAGAAAAGTATTGACACGTTCCAATACAAATAAATAAATTTCGAACTATCCAACTTTTTGAATGTAAGATTTTTAATAATAATAAATGTCTCAAAATTAGAAAGTTTTAGTGACACATTTAGTTAGTGGAAGCAAATAAACTTTATTGTTTGACTTAAATTATGTAGTGTGACCCAGCGTACGCGTAACTTTCTCTATCTTCCTTCTATCTGTCTTCTATCGGTCGATGTAAGCTGCTTGAAAGGAAATGTTTAGTGTGGGCTTATCATTTATCTTTCGAATCTTCAGTAAGCAAATTACCAATTATTCATTTACGGTAGAACGGCGCAAAAAGAGCGTTTAATGACAAACTTATAATTTACTTCATTACTAATTACGGTTTGAGAAAACCAATAAATAAGTATAGCAAAAAGGTTATAAAAGCACACCCTTGATATAAGAGAAGCCGCAAAAAGTACTTCATAAAACCTATCATATTCAATATTGCAAACTAGCAAATTTAATGTTAATGTGCTTATAAATAGATCTTTAGGACACAAGCTAAGATACATGTTAACAATCGCTGGTATGTAAACTCTTACTTACATTATTGAGAACGATAAAACTAAAAGCGTTTATATTTTTTAGGTTTTGATAAATTGTTGCATATAAATCTTTCTCTTTCGCAAAAGCAAAATAAAAGTCAATATATTTTGATATAATCAATATGAAGCTGTCCAGCTAACCAGCTTAAATGAATCAGATATATACATTTGCTATGACAGATGGATACTGGAACATTCCTAACAGTTTAGTAAATGTATTTTTAAGGCTACATTATTTTAGGAATGAAAGCAGCTGTGAAAACTTAGTAGCATAGTAATTTATACTAATATATTCTAGGTTGGACTAATTAGTTCTCAACAAATATCCTTAATATGAAATAAAATTCATGTTTAGGCCAGGTTCAATCTTGTTTTTATATTTGTGTAAGTTTGAATAGAGATAAAAAAAATCCTAACTAGTTAGGAACTTTGGTTTTCTTCATTTTTCAAAGAACTCTGTTCACTTTGAGTTCACCAAGCATCTAAACTTATTTATAGAAAAACAACGACGGCTGAGTGATGGTAGCATAATCCCTAATTGTAATGTTGATCCTTTCTTTCTGCTACCTACAGGTATGATCAAACGTCTCTTATTTCCTACAAAATAGCTAAAATGTATTTTTACTAACAAGTACAGAGGGGTTGTAAGTACAAAGGGGTTCTTGGAAAAAATGAAAGAGAGCCGATTAGCGTTTTTACCTTAGTTGAAAGTACCAAAAATAATGGTGCATGGAAAAGTGCATACCAAAACTGCATTCAAACGCACAGCTCCAATGTGTATACAAAAACCATGAAATGCGTTGTGTGAATTTAGTTAAGCACCAACATGATAGTAACTTTACACTAGCTATTAAGCTACTTCAACCTTTCCATTTTTTCTAGGAGTACTTATATTAGTATAATCATAAAGTTTAAAGTAGGTCTTTTCGTTTTGCTAGCTGCAGGTATCAGGTAATTTAGGTGACTATTTTATGCACAATACCAAGTATACTGTTTTACGGGAGTTGTATTGCTTTCACATGGAATTACTAGGAAAACAAATCCTCTTAAAGGTTCCACTAAAACCTTGGATTGTGCCGTACACAATATTAAAATATGCGTGTACGTGCAGCAAATTCTGCTGAACAAGTTTTAAAGCAACCAACGGACTAACAAACCAGTTGATGGTTTACTTTAACGCCAGTCAAACCAAATTCTAGAGCTTTGCTTAAATTATCACCAAACCAAACTGTAAAAGTAACGCTAGTTGAAGTAAAGAATTGTTGAACACAGTTTATTTCTAGTGCAAGCTATTATTTAACTGCTTCGAGAGGCGAGTGAATACAACTTTTATTTATCAATTCTAGCAACTAAACATTAGTGTTATATTCCCAAGAATGTACGTTTCATTAGAAAACATTAAAATGGAAACGGAGATTTCTCAAGTCAAAAACACGTTTAAATGTGAACTATGCCCTAAGCAGTTTACTGTTTACCAATGTTTGTAGTTTAGACATTCATATGGACTGACATTAACGCCAACATACCGTGTTTTTTGCATACATTCATTTTACATTGGTCCATGACCGAGCAAACCCACCACATTACGCTTCATGAGGATTATTTCAAACTTTTTTTCAGGAGGATTAAATTAAACTACTTAGTTTACTAAACATTCAAACAGTTTTTTATTTACGCTTAAACATTGAAACCATGCCGTTGATGCATACTTACCAGCACGTAGATAACTCTAAATATACCCAACAAATGAAGGAAATATATGTATTCAACGGCTGCTTGACTTGGCTTCAGGTACCTTTTATTATTCTTCTGTGTAAATAAGGTTAGACAAAGCTCCCTTATAAAGAACTTGTACATATCGTAGCATATAAATTTTAATCTTTTTTCTTTCTCCGGTGTAAATATCATTTCAGGCAAGTATTGTATACATACTACCAGAAGAAACTACGTGACGTGAATCGCATTCCCTACTCGAGGGATTAAGAAAGCGGGTATACCCACTAACACTACCTTAACTTTGGTAGAGATTTAAACTCATTTTTGAAATAAATGTGTACATTTACACACAAGAAACGAACTGTTCATGGTTTACTGTCATGCCAGTCTAGGTAAATCCTGGTGCTCCCCAGACATATTTATCCAGCAAAATTGTACTAAGAGCAAGTTCAAATAAATATTTCCAAGAGACGTTTTCATAGCTATTCAACAAAACCAGTACCAAGTAACTTGGTAACTTTACTTCAGTGTTATAATTTAAAGAAGACGCTTTTCCCGAGAAGTGTTTAATAATGGAGATACAGAGTGCTGCATTAAAGGACAGGTGGAAATGTGAAATATGCCCTAAGCAGTTTCCCACGTTTACTCAACTTGATAATCATATGCGCTGCCATACATGCGAAAGACCATACAAATGTGATACTTGCGAAAAAACCTGCGTATCTCTGGGTCATTTGAACGATCATAAAATGAGGGTACATTCTGGGACTAAAAAATTTAAATGTGAGCACTGTGGTAAACGATTCGTTACCAAAGCTGAACTTGGAAAACATGGTGTGGTGCATGGAGGGGAAAAGACGTTTCAATGTCCCCTTTGCCCGAAACGGTTTGCCCTAAAGAAATACATGCACGCACACCTAAAACTGCACACAGAAGAGCGCGCTTATTCATGTATTGAGTGCAACAAAAAGTTCAAATCTAGTTATGGTTTACGTGCTCACATGCAATTGCACAACGGTAATAAAAAACGAAAACTATTCCACACAAATTGAAAATCATAGATGTATAATCAACTAATTGTATGCTTTAAATTGCCCAACAGGCAGTTTGCTCAACGTCAGCTGCGTTTTCTGCCAAAAGCAATTCACCGGGTCTACAGCGATAAAACATCACATCTTTTCACACATTAACGAAAAGCCTTACTTTTGCAGAAAATGCAAGGCTAGCTTCTGCCATCCCCACGCCTTAAAATTGCACAATGTACATGTGCATTCAACAGAACGGCCATATTCATGTAAACTTTGCACAAAATCGTTTAAAACACCCAGCAACATGAAATATCATCTTAGAAGACACTTGGGAGAGAAACCTTTCAAATGCGATGCTTGCAAGAAGCAATTCGTCGCAAAGAGCGATTTAGATTCGCATCAAGTATTGCGGTCTCATGTCGCAGAAATCGACTTCAACCAGCAGGCCAACGTCATCATCATCATCACATCTCCGCACAATCCTCAGCTGAGATAGCCACAAAAACTAGCAAGCGTCCAAAAATGCTTGCCCTTGAACACATGGGACTTGTCTTTGTTTACGTTTTTTAAAAAATTTCCCACACATTTTTTTTTACTTTTTGGCGAATGGTACCGCATCGATGCATGCATGCTTATGTACCGGCGGCGGCGACATGCTATGTTTTGTGCGCAATGCAGCTTAGATGGGAGGATTGGGCTATACGGGCCAAGTCGATGGCGAGCTGGTTGAAGTCGATTTCTGCGACATGAGACCGCAATACTTGATTCGCATTATATTGTGCACACGGGCAACAACGCATTCAGCTGTGACCTGTGCAACAAAACGTTTTCAAAGTCCAATAATCTAAAAACACACAAAATGAGAAATCATACTGGAGAAACGCCGTTTAAATGTGAATATTGTGACAAGGGATTTGTTGTAAAGTCTCATCTAAAGCGATACATTTTAGTGCACACATCCGAAAAACCATTTCAATGCTGCTTTTGCACTAAAAATATAAGCATAAAAGCCATTTAAAACGACGGTAACCGGCTATTAGCTCCCGAACCAACTAGCTCCCGGTGGTCAGTTAGCTCCCCGACCCACTTGCTCCCAGACACATTAGCTCCCCGCGCCATTTGCTCCCAGACACATTAGCTCCCCGTGCTATTTGCTCCCAGGTAAATTTGCTCCCATAACCACTAGCTCCCGGACCACTTGGCTCCCATGCCATGTTGCTCCCTGTTCAATTTGCTCCCAAACGCAAACTATTTGCCCCCTAGGACATTAGCTCCCAGACAAGTTTGCTCCCAACCATTTACCAAACAGTGCATAGCCCTTGGGATACAAGATACAATTGAAAACATAAACAATTCTATGAACATAAAACGGTTAACCTTACGTTTCATACCTTTAGTTAAGGTTATGCAATATCCCTATTGCTTCATGGCTTGTCTGTCTATGCTTGTGTGCTTTGTTTTTTACAATTAGACATTACATTCGAGCAATGAACATGACAGCAGTCAGCAAAAAAACCAACGAAAATCTTTATCTGGCCATGAGATTGACGGTGATTAGCAAGAATAAGTTTCCCAAATATTCACAAAATTTTGCTAAGAAATTGCTGACTTTTTGATGTATTTTGTTACGTTTGTGAATCTCTATGCAGATTGCTATGTGGGTTAATATTATATTCCGTAAAAGATATAAAACAAACAAAGGCAACAAATTTCATCTCACTTGTAAATATGATCACGCAAAAATTTAGTAGATAAATCTAATTCATTTGCCTTAAATTTAGTGGCAATTATGTTATACTTAGCTCTAAAGATTACCGTTTTATGTTCATAGAATTGTTTATGTTTACAATTGTATCTTGTATCCCAAGGGCTATGCACTGTTTGGTAAATGGTTGGGAGCAAACTTGTCTGGGAGCTAATGTCCTAGGGGGCAAATAGTTTGCGTTTGGGAGCAAATTGAACAGGGAGCAACATGGCATGGGAGCCAAGTGGTCCGGGAGCTAGTGGTTACGGGAGCAAATTTTCCTGGGAGCAAATAGCACGGGGAGCTAATGTGTCTGGGAGCAAATGGCGCGGGGAGCTGATGTGTCTGGGAGCAAGTGGGTCGGGGAGCTAACTGACCACCGGGAGCTAGTTGGTTCGGGAGCTAATAGCCTAGACCCTAAAACGACATAAACGGAGTTGCCACAAAACGTTTTGCTGAGTAAATTTCAATAAGCTTACTTTCAAACTTGTACGTAGTAATAATTGTAGTAAAGGTAGCTTTTGTAATAGAATACATGCAATAATATTAAGTATAAGCCTTTTTATCTGGTATTTTGTCCGTAATTTTTAAATGTAAATTTTAGTGCTTTTTTAAAGTTTATTATTTCGACATGATTTTTTGCGAACTACAATAGTCTTTTGTTTCAGATGCTACAAAGCGTTAGATGCGTGGGATATAAATTATATCCCATTCTGATTCACTATAACCGTTGTTAATGAATTTAAAAAGAATACAGAATTAAGTTTATTTAATTAAAAACTAACTAAAAGCCAGTTTGTTTTTAAAAGTGGAAAGTTACAAATAACAATATTTATAATAAGTGTTTATATAAAAAAAATTCTACTTCATCATCTCAATTATCCCCTTGCACAATGTTTATTTTGGTACTGTGTTGCTTCTTACCAATGTTTTGTTATACAGCATCGACAAAAAAATGTATGATTAGTTCGTGAGCTTGTATACACTATGCATATAAATATATGTTACACTACATAAATTATTGACAACCCCGATATTTAAATGTACTTTTGTAAATGTATTTCGATTGTGTGGAAGAATTCCATCCCGAGGTTTTGTAAATTGTTACATGTTGTATTTTGCGATCGCACTTTTATCGTCTAGGTAATTTACCAGTAAACCTTTGATATTTATTAAAAGCATTTTGTTACGATTTATTTTTTCTATAAGATAGATTTGTGCTATATGACTTTTTTCAAAGACCTCAAATGATGCTATATGATGTTTTGGGGCAAATTGAACTTTTGGTACCAAAATATTCAGAAGGATTTGAAATACATTTTGGCCCTATTAGTTCCAATTGCCCCAAAAAATCATATAGCATCATTTAAAGTCTTTGAAAACAAGTCATATACATAGCACAAATCGTAAGAGGTGGCTTTTCTTAAAGCACATCCTGTAAGGTTGCCATCGATATGCTTCACTATCAAAACAGAACGGTGTGTGTATTTGCCTTTTCAACAAGCACAAAACTCATTTTCAAGTAAAGCTGAATATTCATGTTTTTGGTATTACCTATTTTGAACAATACGCTTTTGAATCAATTTTAATTTGCATCCGAAGGACACTAGGAAATTGTATTTGCTTAATTTGTTATGCATGAGATTTTTGAACTCTTGCTCCATGTATAGAACGGATTCACTGGAAGATGCACTAAAATCATAGTAGGTATATTATGAAGTAATATTTGACATTTATTCACAAAAGAGTATATACATATGTGTTATATATTATAATTAAAATATTGCTAAATTATTAATATTTTAGTTAGGATTTTAATATAACATTGAACAAATGGCGCTAAATGCAAACTCGCTTCCATTAAGTATTCATTGAAATTTTTGAATCAATTTATTCGTAATAAAACATCTTTGATATTACAACCTGCTTAAAAAAAATTTTTACACAAACATTCCAACTTAATTACTCATACATTTCCTTATGTGTTATTTTTTTTTTCAAATTAAATATGTGTATGCTTACATTAAAGTATTGTTTGGTCAAACCACTGTTTCACGCACTTGTATTATATCGATTGAGATGAAGAAAGAAATCATATTTGTTGTTGGCTTGCCTTCTTTCATTGCGCTGCATCAAAACCAGTTCTTCCCAGAATAGAAAATCGTCTTCTTGGTCAATGCTCTTATCATCATCTGAGTTATTTTCCGCTTTATCCGCTAACTCCGTCTCTGTTTGGCTGCGATCACTATCATCATCGTTTTCTTCTTCCGTTTCAGAGATTTCGTCTGTTTTCAAATCTGATTCACTTTCCGAGTAGGTATTAACTGGACAAGACTTGCGCTTTATATGTCTTGTTAAGTTAGACATACGTGTAAATCTGGTTTTGCATTTACGGCACTGGTAATCCTTTTGGATGGTGCTGTGTTTATCAGACGCTTTTACAGCTTCACCTTGTATGCGAGCTAATTCCGGATTCCAATTGGAATTGATAATTGATGGTGAGCAGCGTTTTAAATGACGTTTTAAGGCGTCTGAGCGAGTAAACATGGTTTGGCACACTTTACACTGGTATTTCTTTGAATGCATGGATACTTGATGTGAGGTGAGCTGGAATTGGTTTTCAAATTTGAGGTTGCATGGGACGCATGAATAAATTGGGACTTTTGTAGTTTTTAAGTGAATTCTTTTATAGTGTTTCATCATGTTGTCTCTCCTGGAGAACATGGCTGGACAAATAAAACATTTTGTATTGCCGGTGACGGTATTTGAATTCGAATGAACGTTCCTGTAATGTCTGTTCATACTGCTTCTATTCGAAAATACGTTTTCGCACACACGGCATTTGACACCATTATGTTTTGCGAGTGAAGTTTGCATTGGAAATGTATCAACAGCAGTAGCTACAATCGAAGTATTTTCTGTTTGTAGCAAATCTGCTGAAACATCTGCATCCAAAGAAATTTTTTCATTGTTGACATTTTCTAGCTGAAAATTTGTTTCAGGCATTCCATTACATTTCCCTCTTAAGAAATGAAGCCTAATAGAATCTGGACGAGAAAAGTATGTATCACAGGAGCTACACTTATAGCGAATTTTCAAATGAGTCGCTTTCACATGTCGTTTTAAATCTCGCGGGACGGTAAAGCTAGATGGGCATTTTAAGCACTGATATGGGTTCTGCTTGATATGCTTATTTACGTGGTATTCCAGATTAGAGTATTTCACGAATTTCTTGTCACAAAACTGACAAAAGTGTTTATGAGTCTGCTTAGCAGAAGTGGCGCGTATTCCAGCACATTTGTTTTGTACGTGACGTTTTAGAGAATACCGATCACTAAAGTATTTTTCACAGGCAACACACGTATGACAAACCTTTAAATGAGTGACATGCATATGTCGGGCTAAACGTCGAGGGTCGCCAAAATTAGATGGACATTGCAGACATTGATATGGTCTTTGTTCTATGTGCAAATTCATGTGAGCCTCCAATTTGTAATATTTCTGGAACATTTTGTCACAGAAATAACATGGATGATTGCGACTTGTGGCAACTTGCTTGCTGATTAGCATTTTTGCTTGCGAGTTTGATGGCGTCATCAATATGTGTTTTTGTTCAAATTCTTGCTTGCTTTGTCATATGTAGTTAGCTGTTGTGTATGTGAGAGCCAACGCTTAAACACTGATAAGATTTTTACAAAAACTGCACTTGTACTATTATTTAAGAAAATTTTGATAATTTTCAAGTTACTCAAAAACACAAGCAACTATGTCAGCGCGAAGGCTATTTACTGTTTTGATTTGTTTCAAGTATTCTAGTATCGTGTATCTTTAACTTAATTACGGTTTGACCTTGTTGCAAGTGTAAAATTATTTTTTAACTAATTATTGTTTAAAACTTGTAATACAGAATTCCGCTTTATATTTTATACTTGTCAATGTTTGCACGATTTTGATAGCAAATATCACTTAAGGTGGAAGTGTGATTGGTAAATGCACAACTTTGTGCATCCCCAGCAGAGTCAACGAATGATTTTTTCTTATGAATGAAAAAGATGCAAACTCAGCATTAACCTAAGAAAGAAGAATGAAAACAAGTAAACGCATTTCTGAATAAATTGTGAGTGGTATGTGTTGAAGACAGTATGTTGGCACTTATGTACCTTAGCCAACAATTTTGCTTCAAAATAAGCCTATTGTTTATGTTTAGCATAACTCAAAATAGATTTTCGTAGCCAATGTACCTGTTCACAAGGCAAAGGAAAAGGGAGTTTTATTATTTTGCATACGACAACATACGTGTTCGGATTTCATAAAATTTTGAATGAATGGTACTTATGAAAGTTAAAACTATGCATAGAATGAGAGGATTAGCAAAGCATTCAGTTTAGGTAAACTTTTAAATTCTACGACGACTACGTGTAAAACTTTTTAAATGCGTGTATTTAAAATTTTTAAATATACGCATGAAAATGGGATTATTGGAGTTTTACCTGGAAACCCCCCAAAAAAGACGTAAGTAGATTTTAGTAAACTAACTACACTAAAAACTTTTGCGCGAGCAACTAATCTTGCAACAACACAGTGTGCATATTTTTGCGTCAGCAGTAAGTTGTATATTTTGAATGTGCATTGAAATATACTGGACATCACTCCGCTCGGATTTATTAAAGGGTAAAGATTGAGCAGAAATTAACAATATTTTAGTAAATGTCATATTGTATGACAGACAAATAATGCATTGTTTTGGTATAAGCGTTTACACATTGAAGCATTAAGGTTTTTCAGATCGCTATGATAAAAAAGGATACAAAATTATGCTCAAGTCTTAACTGTGGTGGATTTGTGTGCCTCTAAAACATGTAAGGTAAAATAGTTAGTTTTCTGGCTATGATGAGGTTAAATCATTGAGAGCAATCAGTATTCAGGATTCACTGACATTCAAAATTCAAAAATAAAGACGCTTGAACACCTGCAACTTCGATGTACTTCTATTCCAAAGTGACAACAGAATAGCTTATGTTATAACTTGAGCTTGACTTGTCTGGTGTCATCCTTATTTCATTCTTGCGCCAACGAAAGCTGCTCTCCGGCTGATTATTATTTTCGATGCTTATATCCAGCATGTCTTCAATTTCAAATTCTGGTGTTGAATCAGGTTGGGAATAGGTTGTTGAATCAAATTGCTGTTCACTTATGCAGATGTCTTTAGTTAACCGATGCCTTTCAGCTCGAATCTTGAAAAATACGGTTCCGTCAAAAACAATTTTAAAAGCATTTTATGATAACGAGATTTTGTAAATTTACTTACAGCTGAATTGTATAGAACATAGAGCACCCAAAATAGGATTCCAATGTAGAATAGTATCAAAATAATGATTATGTATAAGACACAGAGCAGACGTAGTTTACATTTTCTGCTATTCATGTCTGTTTTGTCAAAATTTCAGTTGAATTAACAAAAAAGTTCGAAAGGTTTTCTTAAATGAAGCTTTGTACTTATTTTACAAAAAAACTACATTTCTGTTTAGAATACTACTGGGTTTTAGAAAGCACAAAACAAAATCCGGTAATTTTTCTTAACTGTTTGTTCAAGACTGCGCATTTTTTATTTCATTTACTTACCAGGTAGCTGTGTTGCCGTCAGTCAACTAAACTACCAAACATTAGTTGACGTATTTTAACGAAGCCATAATCCAATAACTGTAATCTGTGTGCCTTAGCTACGTCCTATTTATAACTCCTAAATTAAGTTTGAAGATTAACTAGTTTTAAAGTAATCAAAGCGCTGCCTATCTACTACTTATATTTTTAATAGTATTGCTGGAAATGTAGAAAATTGTTAAATTTGAAAACGATTCAAAAAACAATTTCAAATTATAAACCGTAGCATGGATGTATGATAACGGAATATACGTCATTGTAAGTCTGACTAGCTACTAGAATAAATTGATTTAATGACGACCGTACACAAAAATAGAAAATATGTTGACCAGAGATTTAAACCATAAATTACTTAGAACCTTTGCAATTATAGGGAATGATAGCTTTTTAAGATCACAATCTTTGGAAATTGATAAATACAATGAGATAATATGTGAAATTTGACAACGCTTCTAATACTGATTAGAGTATTTTGGAACTGTTGAAGCTGACGTAAAGTGCCTTTAAAATATTTAACTAGTTCTAAAGCGTATACGGTTTTTTGCAAGAGTAATACACAAGTCATGAGTCATACTTCTTTGCACAGGTACAGACGTAGTTTAAGATTGTAATCTGCTATAAAATTGCTAATTGCTTTACTGTAAAAATAAAATGCTAAAACACACCTGGTCTAACCATAGGTGCAAGCTCTATTTTTATTTAGTTTAATAGTTAAAACGTTTTTCCAACTATTTTATGCGTTAGGTTGGAGTAACGTGGTAAAGTCTAATTAGTATTTCAATTATCATAGCCATCGTAGCAGGTACTATCCCTACAGGTAGTATTGCAAACACCACTTTAATACTTCCTTGTAAATTTGATGGATGAAATTTTCGTATTTCCGGATAGTCACCAAGCATTCCTGAACTTCATAAAAAGTTGGTTCTACACTGTATATGATAGTCTAATAATCCAGAAGGGTACAATGCTCCCATTTTGAATAACGTTTTTAATGGAAAGAAACCTGAGAACGTAAATTTAAAAAACTGGCTTGCAATAGGTTTCTCTCCAAATGAAAGTGGGGATTGGAATTTTGTTAGTTAAAGTTATGCGTACTACTTAAAGCGAACACTTTGCATTCTTCCCGTTATTATGGCATGACGGCTATCTTGTTTGCATTTCGTTAAAATATTCAAACTTCTCCATTCCCAATGCACACTAAAGTTTTCAAACGGAGGAAGTATTTGAGTATTGTCAAGCAAATAACTTTCCTGCTTAGTAAAGGTTGGAACAACACAGTTCCCTTCTTCTACTCTTAATCCAAAAAATGAAGCCAACTCTGAACTCAATCCGAAAAAATATGGCACGCTGTCCCACGCAGTCTCGTTGAAATGAAGTACGTGACACTTGATTCCTTTCCGACTCCAAAATTTCTCCGTTGCTTTTATAAATTTCCATAACTTATGTGCTTGCGTAATTCTAAGATTATGCGCAATTTCTGGAATTGAAAATATGTTGTAAGAGTCATTCAACAATTGTTGAATCGAAGAGTAAGGAACTGTTGGTATTGGGCTTGTGTTGTCAAATTGTTCCCTTTGTGCCCATTGCTTAGAACGACACTCACTAAAAGCGGTGCAGTCACAATCAGCTTCTGTGATAAATGTCTATTTACCACATTATTGTCACAGTCAGCAATAAGGCCATGCTCAAGCAAATTGTCAATCGCATGGAGAATATATCGAGACACAAGCTGTCTTGCTTTAGAATTCGATATATAATTATCAGGTTGGATGTACATAATTCCAACTCTAAATAAACTAACTGCAAATATTACAACCGTTACAATACAAATCCAAGACCAGTGGTAATACGAGTTTATCAATTCCTTAAAAGCACTACTTCCACCTTGTTGACCACAAGCTACAAAAACTAGTTCTTCAGAATAGTATCGAAAGTGTCCTTCCATGTATTTGGAAATCACACTACTTAGGATAGGCATCGTGAAACTTTCAAGCTTGCAAGAAGAAGATTTTAAACATTCTGTCCACACAAGATGGTGCTCATATTTAGCATTGCCAAATACATGGGAAAATATTTGCTGGATTCTCAAGTTCATTTGAATATTGACATGAATTTTCAAGTAAAGTTCGTGAATTGGTTGGAAATCCGAAAAACGACCTCGCTTTCCAGGGGTCACCATATTCTGTAGCCTCCATATCAGATGGTCTGTGTTTTTTTTGCGCATCGTAAACAGCTCCAGTTAGCAATGAATGTTCAGAAAGAAATTTCAATTGAATTTCATAAACAGCCTGGTTTGGTTTGCAGAAGAAACAAAATAGGTAAACGGTCTTAATTTCTCTGTCTTCAACTTCCCAGTGAAACCATGCATAGAACGCAGTACTAACAGGTTGCGCTTTTATGTTTAATTGAAATAAGCGAATGCTCAAAGTCCAGTCGTTTACTGCATGATACTTTGTGTTGGCAACAAGCACGTCAAATTGCCATCTGGTTTGAACTATAACCATAAATCCAATTTTAGTGGGCAGTTCCACATACTCGGGAATGTGCTTCCAAAATAGTGCATTTTCATTTACCAATGACAACAGTGTTGACTGAAAGTAGTCCCAGTAGAAGTGGGACTTAATTTTAAGTATTCGACTTTTATATATGCCATTGGGCACAGTCCGGCGTATACGAGTTTCTTTGGTAGAATAAATCTTTGGCAACTTGACTTCATTTTCTTTGGCCGGAGGATATAAATAAACATGTGCTTCACAACGCCATGGTTTAATTTTTATCAGCCTTGTGTGGTGCAATGTATCTCCAAAAGAATTGGGTTTGGATACAGAGAAGTTAGTAACAAGTACTTTTTCGTAAGGCAACAGAAATTCGTCAACCAACTGGTCTCCTGAGAATGCAAAGACAATATCCAAACGTCGCAGGATTAGCGGAATGCTTGGTGGTGAGTAGAAGTCAGCGCCACTAAAATTGATTATGTTCAGCAAGCAATGCGCGAAAGGTTGCAAATGAGTAACTATTTGCGGGCGTTTCCACCCAAAAAATCAACTTTCTCAAAACTTTGAACTTTAACTGCCTACGGATAGTGGGTCTCAAAGAAAGGGTCCATGCCAAGTTTCAGCTCTCCAAACTAAGTTTGGGGTCAGTAGTGACGAAAACATGTTTTGATCGGTTTCGCCGCAAACAATTTAAAATTTCTCAAAACTGAAAAGCTTTTGGAATGTGATATTATCTGTGAAGTTGAGTGGATATATGGGTCAAACATTTATACGTATATGGCGACTTTTTGTATTTCCATTTTTTTACAAAAAAAAATTTACTCAAATTTTCATAAATTTTTCAGAAAGTTTTTTGACTTCTAGCCGCGTCCATTTTTGGTTGCACTTCATAGGGCCACAAATTTATGATGTCCACCTACAACAGTGTTCTGCTGATACACTGCAGCAAACTGTTTGAAAAAATTCCTTATAAATAACGAGATACAGGCAAAAGTTTAAGTTACCGGTGTGAGTTTTTGGGGATATACTTAGTATGCATCACCCGTTGCTTGGCTAACAATCAACCGATCAATCCAACAAAATGTGGAAAATATGCGGCACTTACTCTGACATCAACTGCAGCTTGATTGTTTGAAAGCCATAGCTTTGGCAGACACTTGTGCTGAGCACCCTCGAATTTCGAAAAAGTGACAAATTTTAAAAAATTGCAATATCTTTTTTCAAGACCATAATTTTAAAAATCTGAGGATACACAATTGAGCTTATTGTATTGTGATTCTTTTGACACCTGAACTGTTAATATCTGACCACTCAGACGAGAGGACGGTTTGTCTACTTTTTGGCAAAGTGCGAAAATTTCTTATGAAATGTAAGTTTTCACGAAAAACCTGACCTTAAGCAAATGCAGCCAAAACATTATATATGAACCTGCCTGTTGATATTCAACGAAATATGTTACTATGGTACCGTTTTTTATAAAATTTGACCAAAAATTTTGATTTTGCCAAAGTGGTCAAAATCAAATTTTCTATGAAGTGCCAAAAGTAGACAAACCGTCCACGCGTCTGAGTGGTCAGATATTAACAGTTCAGGTGTCAAAAGAATCACAATACAATAAGCTCAATTGTGTATCCTCAGATTTTTAAAATTATGGTCTTCAAAAAAGGTATCGCAATTTTTTTACATTTGTCACTTTTTCGAAATTCGAGGGTGCTCAGCACAAGTGTCTGCCAGAGCTATGGCTTTCAAACAATCAAGCTGCAGTTGATGTCAGAGTAAGTGCCAGTTATGCCGCATATTTTCCACATTTTGTTGGATTGATCGGTTGATTGTTAGCCAAGCAAGGGGTGATGCATACTAAGTATATCCCCAAAAACTCACACCGGTAACTTAAACTTTTGCCTGTATCTCGTTATTTATAAGGAATTTTTTCAAACAGTTTGCTGCAGTGTATAAGCAGAACACTGTTGTAGGTGGACATCATAAATTTGTGGCCCTATGAAGTGCAACCAAAAATGGACGCGGCTAGAAGTAAAAAAACTTTCTAAAAAATTTATGAAAATTTGAGTAAAAATTTTTTTGTAAAAAAATGGAAATACAAAAAGTCGCCATATACGCATAAATGCTTGACCCATATATCCACTCAACTTCACAGATAATATCACATTCCAAAAGCTTTTCAGTTTTGAGAAATTTTAAATTGTTTGCGGCGAAACCGATCAAAACATGTTTTCGTCACTACTGACCCCAAACTTAGTTTGGAGGGCTGAAACTTGGCATGGACCCTTTCTTTGAGACCCACTATCCGCAGGCAGTTAAAGTTCAAAGTTTTGAGAAAGTTGATTTTTTGGGTGGAAACGCCCGCAAATAGTTACTCAATGCTCGTTAAAGTTACTTTTTCTGTATATTGACTGTATTTCACCTGTGAAATACTTGTACAATACTGTGAGAAAAGATACCAGTTCTGTTTGCCTGTATCGCAGCTGCAAAGTTTAAAGACAAACGGGAATATCAAAGCCCTGAAGAAAAACATTTTAAAATTTTGTAGAACGCGACCTATAATATCCAAAAACTTATGTTCGGCAAAATCAAGATGTAATGTAATTTTTTAAGGAAAGTTGGTATAAACTTGTTACTAGTTTGATTCTGCATCACCAACTCAACTTGGGAATTTGAATTTTGACACCAGGACTTTCTCTGTATTTTGATACTCTAAAGAAAAATTCTTAATACAAAATAGAACTAGATTCATAAGGTTTTGCAATAAAGCTTATTTTGGAACCGCTTGAGCTTCTTTATGTGATAGTTGGTTTCCAGTCCAAATACAACACGTCTAACACAGACCACGCCATATATGTATAAAAGCCACGCGCAAACGTACATCCTGGTTTTAATTGCTTACCAATCGATTTCTATTTACGGCTGTTTTTTTATTAATATTTGTAAAGAGTTGTAATGATAGGTTTACATGGTGAAACTGTTTTCCATTCAAATTCTACTCACGTTGGTTTTACGTCTAACGACAGAATGGTCCCATGGAAAAACAAACGAATTAGTGTTACAAAAACCAAACGTGCAAACGTGCTTAGTATTTTTTCTGGAACAAATAATATGCCGTGCAACTACCGTGCTATTTTAACATCTCCGTGTTGCCATGTTTTTTATGTTAAAGTTGTAATTACTTAAATTTCCATTTTAATGTAGCAAGGTATTTTGATATTTGCAGAAATAAACGTTTGTATGTACAATTTACTTAGCTCGTGGTTTTGGTAAAATATTTGCACCTACCCCTATTTGTCGACCATACATTTATGCAGACTTACTTATTACGCAAGTGGATGTTTTTAGTGTTTATTCATTTGTAACGTTCCAAGTGCACTATGTACACTTGTCCCTACACCATAGCATAGCAGAGAGCGCTTCCACAAAATATTATTAATCCCAGACCTCAACTCTAATACACTACCACAGTGAGGAACAAAGAAGTATCTAGAACCTTCGATCAGTGTAACAGTGAGAAAAGCACATAGTGTCTCTCCTGCTATACACTCCCGCAGTAACATCCCAATCCTGCTCCACAGTAAAGCTACACTCACCGATCTCATGATCGCAGCACGAAGCTATCGGCAAGGACAAGGACGATGACATGACAGTCAGGCAGTTGCGCTCAAGCAAGAACCATCTGAGCAAAAGCAGCACAAAACATTACTAATTTCTTATTTTGTTAATTTTGAGAATTAATTGAAGTCAGTTATTAAAAGTCTTTTATTATTAATTAAAGAATCCCGTATTGCGTTTTAACATCGCTTCATTGTTTACGGAACAGTGGTTAGTTAATTCAGTAGATTAGAAGAACCGCACCGAGAGTCGGAGCATATGCATTTGGCATGTTAGAAGAGCTTTAAAGTTGTGTAGGGGCTAGTTAGAAGAATCATGAGGATTTAATTAGTAATCATCACTAACCGAAGCCTAACACAACGGTAACACGGCAGTTACCCCAACAGTTATATTACAGTTGGCGCCCAACCAACGGAATCTACTGAAAAAAGTTCCAATGTTCTAGTAAGTAAAAAAAGTACCATCATTATCCTGACAGATTATAATTTTCAAACCGATTTTATTGTGAGTGAAAATAATCAAGTAGCCAAAGTTAATCACTTATTTTAGTGCAATTAGTTAGTGCTTCAATTTAAAGTGTTAAAAATTGGGTGTCACCGCACTCAATCCTGTGAAATTTTAACTTTGAGAGAACAAAAGTGAACAATAAGTGAACATGAATAGTGAAACGGACCATTGAGTTGTGTCAGTTTCCGAGCTACAAAGTTAAGCTGACCATTAAGTTGTGTCAGTTTAAATGTCCAAATAGCTGACCATTTAGTTGTGTCAGTTGTGATCAAGTTTTAAAAAAAGCCGACCATTTATTTGTGTCAGTTTTGAATCCTTGTTTTGTGTCAGACATGATCAATGTCAGACCATAACCGTCCACCTGAGACTCAAGGAAGTAACCAAGACAACGAGGAAGTCCCACCTCCCACAGAAGGAAGATCAGCTCGTGCAACAACTCTACAACAACGAAGTATCCCGAGACCACATATTAAATCAAGGAAAAAGACAAATTCGGTGGAATCAGACAGTGAAGTATTTAAAAACGCTCAGTCAATGGTGAATACAGAACAAAGAGGACCACCACCTCCCCCACCGTTGCCGACATTTCCCGTACAGATTCCTGTGAAATTGAAGAAAAAAGCCAATGCCAAGAACGCCAGGATGTCTGAAAACAACGCATCATCAACCAACGCCAACCAAGCGCAAGCATCTGCAGTGCCCAACACAATTCCAACTGAGGTACTACAAGCCTTAACCCCAGAACTGCAAGCAGCTCTTTTGACATTTGTATCGTCTCATGCCGCCCCAGTGGTAAATCCAGTAATCAACATACCACCGATAAAGGTAAAGCAAGTCAATACCAATTTGCGAATTCCGAAATATCATGAATTAAAGAAGACGTCATCAACATACAGCCGATTTGGAAGCATATTTCAAAAGTCAGGGCTTGGAGGAAGCTGACTTTATCGAGGCTTTACCAGCAGTACTAGACGATGAAATCAGGGCATGGTTCAGGCATAAGAAGACATCGAGTTATTCATGGGCAAACTTCGAAGCAGACTTCAAGGCAAAATATGATGCAGCTAGCTACCAGCAGAGAAGACAGAAGTTTCTAGTGAAACGGGAGCAACGAGACGATGAACCCGTAGAAACATTCATTTGGGAGATGATGGATTTGGCTCATCAAGTTTTCCCACAAGAGGAAACAAAAGCTTCGGTGGAAAGATGCCGCCAAGCCTTAGTACCAAGACTAAAGGCCCACCTCGCCGGCTTCACTTCATCCACCCCAGAAGAACTGATAGAGCGTTGCACCAACGTCATTGAGGATTTAAAGGCTCTTGACCGCCAAGAAGGACAAAGAAGTAAGCTACCACCAATTCACAAATACTCAAATGAATTTCGAGGTAGAGGTCGAGGAACACACTACGCCAGGTTTCAAGGCAGAGGATTTAGAAGACATTTCTACAACAATGGACACAATAGAAATGCAAATGAGGCTGAACCTTTTTCAACTCAACAACAAAGATGCGAACACAATGGACAGCACCCATCAACCAGTGCCAACGCAAATCGAGGCTACTTCACCAAACCACATTTTTGCTCGCAGACAAGAGGTTTGTTCAGAGGAAACTACCGAGGTGGCACCAACACACATCAACCGAAAGCATCAACTAGCAGCAATATACATGCAAATAAGCAATGTCATATTTGTAAAGAATGGGGACACATCTCTAGTCAATGCAAAGTCCAAGCTTTCTTTATGGATGATGGCGACCTGGAAGAGGACCTAGCCATTGTTGAGAAGCCACCTGAAAAGACTTTAAACGAACAAGGGAGCAAGTGAAGAAGGAACGACCATTTGCGTTCCCAACAAAGAGTAAAGTAAAAGATAACGTTCCTACTATTTCTATATTTTCTGAAGCTTATTCTATCCCCTCTTATATGGATAATGGTTGTGGTAAAAGTGCAATTAGGAAATCTTTAGCTTTAAGACTTGGTAAAACTTTTCAACCTCTAAAAAAGAAAGATACAAAAATGGTTAGCATATGCGGTACCTTTATGTACCCAATAGGGACAGTAAACTTAAATATTCAAATAGGTCATAGAAAACACAATCATGACTTCTTCGTGTTTGAAAAAATGCCTTATCCAGTTTTCTTAGGTAGAGATTTATTAGCTAAAGCTGATATAGTATTATATGAACGTGAAGAAACTTTCTGGTATTACGATGAACCTGATCGTAGGTACTCACTTAAAAATTATAGAGGTACAGGAGGATTATTTTACTTAGGTCTTACTGACATTAGTACAAACGATGAAGAAGATGAAAGTAGGGCACAACAACTTTTATCTAAATATTCTAAGGTAGCACCGACTGATGGTAACATTGGTCGTACTAATGTAGTTAAACATAAGATAGAATTAACTTCGGACAACCCGATTAGTTGTAATCCAATATTTTATCCGCCAAAGTATTCCAAACAAATAGGTGAACAGATCAATGACTTGTTGAAAAACGGTCTCATTAGGGAAGTAGGACATTCAAAATACAATGCCAATATTGTACTTGCACCTAAACCAAATGGTAAAGTTAGAATGACAGTTGGGTATAAGAAACTTAATGCCATTACGAAAGATAATTTTTATCCCATGCATAAGGGATCATTTATTTTAAAAAGGTTACCTTGTGGAGGTTGGTATACTAAGATAGATTGTAATAGTGGATTCTGGCAGGTAGGAATGGATGATGATAGCATAGAATATACCACGTTTAATTTTGAAGGTAGACTTTTTCAGTTTTTGGTAATGCCTTTTGGGTTAAAGAACAGCCCAGCGACTTTCGTATCACTAATGAATGAGGTACTGAAAGGCGTGATTGGTCGTTTTTGTTACGTGTATGTCGATGATATTATTGTATATTCTAAAACAAAAGAAGAACATTTTGCTCATCTCGAAGAAATCTTCAAAAGATTAGAAAAAGCAGGTTTAACAATCAGCAGAGAGAAAAGTCAGTTTTGTATGAGAGAAATATCATTTTTAGGACATATCATTACACAAGACGGCATAAAGATGCAACCTGAAAAAGTATCAGCCATTGTAGATTTGCCAGTTCCACTTGACAAGAGTCAGTTACACACGTTTGTAGGAATGTGTGGATGGTATCAAAATTTTATTCCAAATTTTTCAACAATTGCTGAACCATTATACAAGATATTGTCAAAAAGAAGTAGTTTTTATTGGGGTGTTAGTCAACAGAAAGCTTTTGAACAGCTAAAGAAAGAATTAGTTAGTGATAGAATACTAGCAACAATTAACTACGACTTTCCAATTGTAATTAAAACGGATGCAAGTAATTTAGGACTCGGAGCAATTTTAGTGCAGTATGTTGATGGCGCAGAGAAAGACATCCATTATGCAAGTAAGTTGTTAAATAAGTCTGAAAGATTATTGCATGCGTGTAAAAAAGAGTTATTAGGAATTTTATGGGCAGTAGAGAAATTTAAAGAGTATATTTTTGGTGAAGACTTTTATATAGTCACAGACAACAAAGCTTTGAAGTATCTCCAGAAATTTAAAGATGAAAATACTAAGTTAGGAAGATGTGCATTACGGTTAGCACCTTATGTAGATAAGATTAGACACATCAAAGGTACTGAAAACACGGTGGCGGACGCGCTTTCCCGAAATTCGGTGCCAGAGAAGGAAGGAGAAAAGGACATTCATCAAGATCCAGATGAGATGTTCACTCCAGTGTTTGCAACGGTGGAAGCCAACCCATCCCTAGAAGAAATCAGAATCGAACAACAGAAGGACGAAACCATAAAAAAGATCCACGATAAACTCGCTAGTCAGTCGATCGCGACGACTGACAGCGCGTACAAATTGAAGGATGGAGTCGTATTCAAAGTCATCAAACGATCTCTACAGCCAAGAAGAAGAAGAAAGAAGTCCAAAAAGACGGGAGGCAGAGAGGGTCTGATCAACCCAGATGCTGAGACTCGTCAGGACCAAGATGTCACAGTTAGCACAGAAGCTACAGAAGGTGACAATGAAGATAACTGGAATAACGGTAAAATGTGTATCCTGGAAGTTCCGGTAATACCTAAATCTCTTAGATCAACAATGCTTAAAATGTTTCATGACAGTCCTGAGGCAGGACATTTTGGTGTAAAGAAGACTAGGCTTAGGATGTCTAGCAGAATGTTTTGGGATAATATGTCGAATGATATTAAAGAGTATGTTAAATCATGTGATATTTGCCAGAGGGTAAAGTATACAAACCAGAAGCCAGCAGGGTTAATGGGCAATGCAAAACTAGCTAGCAAGGTTTTTGAGAAAATTTACATCGATTTTGTAGGCCCTTTTGTTCCCAGCGCTTATGGTAGAAATCAATATTTGTTAGTAATTCAGGATGAATTTAGTAAATGGGTGGAATTGTTCCCCCTTAGGAATGCTACTACGCAGAAAGTAATTTATTGTCTTAAAGAAGTATTTTACAGATTTGGTTTTCCTAAAACTTTGATAAGTGACAATGGTACCCAATTCACTTCAAAGTTATTAAAAGACTTTTGTGTAGAAAGAGGCATAGACCATAGATTTACCAGTCCTTATCATCCTCAACAGAATCAGTCAGAAAGGGTTAATAGAACTCTAATTCCTATGATTTGTGCGTATATAAACGGTAGATATAATGAATGGGACAAATATATCCCAGAGTTTGCCTTCGCAATTCGTTCAGCCTTGCATGATGCCACGGGTGTCTCGCCAGCTCAATTGAATCTTGGTAGAGAGTTAAAGTTACCTTATGATAGAATTTTTAATGATAATAATGTTAAAGTTAGCATAGCAGCTTTTAGAAGAATGCAAGAAAAATTGAAACAAGTTATGAAATTTGTAAAAGAAAACATGGAAAAAAGTAGAGAGAAAAATAAAGAATATTACGATAAGTCTCACAGAGACGTAGAATTTAAAATAGGTCAGAAAGTGTTAGGCAGAGCCCATGTTTTATCTGATAAAGTAAAAGGGGTAATGAAAAAATTAGCTGCAAAATGGTTAGGTCCATTTAAAATTGCCAGACGTGTAAATAGTTGTATATAATTAATTAGTAATGATAGTGGTAAGATATTAGGTAAAAAGCATGTTAGTGACATTAAATTGTACGTAGAAAGAAAAGAAAATATCAACGTTCAAAATTCTCAACAGATGAATACCACGGTAAATTTTCAGCGTCCAAGACGCTCAGGTAGAACTACCTATATACAAGGAAGGTATAAGGTATAATAATATTTATATACAAAATTTAAACTTAATTATCTCGTAAACTAAAAAACAGAAGACTTTAATTTTTTGTGAGGTTAACAATTAAACTATCCTCTATTCGATTAGCGTAGTTACGTTTTGTGGCATTTCGAAAAAGTGTCAAAATTTTGAAATTTTCTAATTAGTGTGCTATAAGTACTATGTTAGGTATAGTCAAAAATGGTTTTATAAATATTTCGTAAACTACGACAACAGGATTGTTAATTCTTTGAACAGTTATTAATGTGAATCTCCTTTATTCATTAAACCTAGTTTTGAATTTCGTTATTTCGTAAAACAGTTAAAATTTTAATTAGTAAATTTTAGTACATGTATGTTTTATGTTGTTTGCCTTATTATAATATGATTTCAGACTGTCAGACGATAACACGTCTGACGTCCAAACCGTTTCGAGTCAAGAAAAAAAGGAGCCTAGAATGGAGTTAAGGATACAAGAGGGATTTCAAACCCCAAGGAGGACTTCAAGAGGTGGAGACTGTAACGTTCCAAGTGCACTATGTACACTTGTCCCTACACCATAGCATAGCAGAGAGCGCTTCCACAAAATATTATTAATCCCAGACCTCAACTCTAATACACTACCACAGTGAGGAACAAAGAAGTATCTAGAACCTTCGATCAGTGTAACAGTGAGAAACGCACATAGTGTCTCTCCTGCTATACACTCCCGCAGTAACATCTCCCAATCCTGCTCCACAGTAAAGCTACACTCACCGATCTCATGATCGCAGCACTAAGCTATCGGCAAGGACAAGGACGATGACATGACAGTCAGGCAGTTGCGCTCAAGCAAGAACCATCTGAGCAAAAGCAGCACAAAACATTACTAATTTCTTATTTTGTTAATTTTGAGAATTAATTGAAGTCAGTTATTAAAAGTCTTTTATTATTAATTAAAGAATCCCGTATTGCGTTTTAACATCGCTTCATTGATTACGGAACAGTGGTTAGTTAATTCAGTAGATTAGAAGAACCGCACCGAGAGTTCCAGCATATGCATTTCGCATGTTAGAATAGCTTTAAAAGTTGTGCTAGTTAGAAGAATCATGAGGATTTAATTAGTAATCATCACTAACCGAAGCCTAACACAACGGTAACACGGCGTTACCCAACAGATATATTACACATTGTATTTCATATGTATTATTATACAGATCATAAACCAATAATAAAATCTAGGCAACTGTGTTGTATTTTTAATCAATCTTGACTTCAAAACAACTATTTATTTTAGCCCACGTGCCATCAGATAAAAAATTTTCAACTTCCAATGCAAAATAGCATGTTGAATATATTTGGAATTTCCATGTAAATTTTGAGGCTTAAATAGCTTTAAATTTAGCAAAGCGCTGCGTATTTACTAACCATATTTTTTAAAAAATATTGCTGAAAATGTAAACTTTGTGGAAAGCGATAGTAACTTCGGCAACTATTTGAAATTGTCCATTAAAATAAGGATGCATGATAATGCATCATTGTAGGTCTGACTAGCTACTAAATTAAATGGGTTTGATGAAGACCATACACACAAATTGACAAATATCTTAATTATAAATTACTTTAAACGTTTGCGCTTGTATAGGAAATAATAGATTGCTAAGATCACAATCTTTAAAAACTAATAAATACAATGAAAAATTCTATAAAACTCGACAACGTTTGTCTTGTTGTTTTCAACAGCCTTTTCAAATGTAGTAATGTATTCGTGGATCGGCGTATATATGGAATTTGATCACGGTGGTACAACAACACAGACACAACACAGGTATCAGCAGACAATAACACAGAACATGGGTTGTTTAGAAATGTTGAAGCTAACTTATCTTTATGTAGAGCATGAGTGCGATTATGTAAAGTGAGATCCGAGGTTCTAAAGAATTCAGGAATGGAAGATGACTTTCCGGAGATACGAAAATTTAATCAATCAAATTTACAAGGAAGTAGTTAGGTGTTTGCAATACTGCCTGTAGGAGTAGTCCCTGCAATAATGGTTTTGATGTTTGAGATATTAAATAAATCATACCAATCGATCTTGAATGTATCGAAGAAAATAGTTACAAAAATCTTTTAAAATAACTAAAAACTATGAAAAGACCAGAGCATCTATGCAAATAACCAAACATATTTCATAATTGCCTCACAGTGGAAATTAAAAAGCGCATTTCATTTTTGTGTGACCATATTCACTGTATTTTGTAATATATTGTAGCCTTGCTTTTGCTTCTTTGTGTTAAAAAAATATAACGTTTTTAAAACAATAATAGTATTGTATCATTGTCTTATTTGTCGCTTCATGCTACGCTTACGTGAAATATTTTAAAAACAATATAGTCGTTTCTATTTCAACTTTAACGTTAAGCCGTTTAGGATATACAATGCAAATCAAAATAACTATACTGGTTTTAGCAGTTTTATTAATTACTGCTTATATAGCTCATGGGACACCTTTTAATATTATTGAATATTATTGATAGATCCAAATAGATTGATAAATGGCAAGTAAAACAGTCCCGTGTAATAGAAAACAAGAAGGGCGGAACAGAAGTGGAATATTATTATTATAATGCTGCTGAGGATCAAGGTTTTATACCTAGTAAAAGTATTTTATCAATTAATAAAATCTATACGCAATTTAACCTAAACATATATCAGTTTTTACAGCTTTTGAGTTCAAGCTATTAGCTTCCTCAACTATACTGTTTGGATTGCCAAAAGCTATTTCAAAGTGGTTACTAGCTTTGACAGGCTGATGTACTAGTGAAAGAGTAAACTGTAGTAATTTTCAGAATTGCAAAATAGTTCGTCAAAGATTGTTTTAGCGGGTGAGCCACTTTCACAACAAACGTAAAATGATGTAAAAACGTGGTTCCTTATACTGTTAACATTAGAGTCTTTACGGAAATAAAAGTATAATTGGTTGCATTTCAATATGTATATGAAATGTTGTGCAGTAGACTTGTTTATTAACTCAAACCAATATATCAACAGCATTTTAATCTAACAAAATATACAACAAATAATGGAAAAGTAATGTTACGTCATTCTAATTTAGTCAAGTGAAAGCATATTATTTATTAAAAACAACAGGATTGATTAATGCCAAACCCTTCAATACATATTTATTTGCGTTATTTATAGTCAAAACATAATTACAAACCAAAAAACTTTTGGCAAGCCTTACAGTACTTCATGTATTCATTAAATCTTTTTAGATAAGTTAAAATTTACAGCAATTCCTAAAAAATCAAAAAATATTAAACTTAATAAGTTAATGAGGAAAAGCAATAGAATATCTTTGTCTGCTAAATACCAGTTGCACTTACT
Source organism: Entomobrya proxima (assembly GCA_029691765.1). NCBI lineage: Eukaryota > Metazoa > Arthropoda > Collembola > Entomobryomorpha > Entomobryidae > Entomobrya > Entomobrya proxima. The sequence continues at coordinate 46,293,765 of CM056172.1, forward strand.
ACGTTAAACCAAACATGATAAAATATAAGTATTAATTACGTATCCCATAACAGAATGAATGCAAATTTTTAACAGCTTTTCAATAAAAAACACGACAGCGAAATCATTGCTTTTCACCAACAATTTCAGTTTACGAAACACCAATTGCAATTAATAAATGTCTTGGTTTAATCTCACTTGAAAAAAATGCACGTATGTTTGAAGGGTTCAAATCACAAGCAAAATTGTACTGATACAGTGGAATGTACGAGTAAATTTAGATCCACTCCATAATTCCTAAAATTTGTTCAATAACTTATTTTCAAACCTAAACCAAAGTATTACAATGTTAAAGTAACAATAGTGCCAACTTATTAGCACGTTCTAATATAAATTCACAAATTTCACACTACATGTTACTTAACTTTTTGAATGGTAGGCTTATAAAAAAATCATATCTCAAAAACACAAAACTCAAATAACTCATTCAGTGCGAAATGTATTAAACATTAGTTTCCTTCATTTAGAAAGTGTACGATAGTGTACGTCCCTCATTCCTCCAAGCATTAGCGGTTGTATCAGATACTTCAAATGCTCTGTCGAAAATAAGCTCTCTCAATTTAGGCATTCTCTTAAAAGCAAAGTCAAATGCCAAGTCAGAAATGAGTTTGTGTGCTGCAACTGGGTGTGTTTGTCTATTATTGGTACGAGCATATAGATGTAGCGCTTGTAGTTCTGAAAAAATTAATATTGGTTTCAATTAGCCTATATAGTGTACGTAATAAGGTTAACAAAACACAAGCCATTGATTATCATTTTCCAACCTGTCAGCATCCGTATGGAAGGTATGTCCTCATTTAGGAACTTTACGCATTTGCCAAAATCTTGATTTATTCTCATTCCAAAAAGAATTTCGGTGGGTACGCCAAGGAAAACGGAGTCCCAAAAATCCGAATTTTCCACAAGATCACACTGCGTCACTATAATGGATAGGGATGTCAATTGCGTCATTTCCATAAATACATATTCCAGTCCGGATACGTCAGCTGTAGTCATTACCACCCATAAATAACTTACATTTGGAAACGTTTTGTGGACAAGTTGCATAATCTCTAGACTGACTGATGTAGAAAAACCAAGAGTTTTCTCCCTAACATTTTCATTAATAAGTTCTAAGCAAAGTGTTTGTACTTGGCTCGGAGATGCAGATAACCATTTCTGTAGCGCACTTTCAGTTTGGTAAAGCAATTCCAACTGTTCTAGCTTTGGAAAGTACTGATCAATGGAAGATATATTAGATTCCAATTCCCAGTTTATAGACAATGTTGTTAGTGTTTCCAATTTTTCCATCACAGGGAATCTAATCAGGTTGACAGTATTTGGCGGACCTGTGTACATCAAGCCAAGTATCTCAAGATGTTTTAATGTTGTCTTGAAATTATCAAGTATCCTATTTAATAATCCATCAGGATATATACTGTCTGATAGTCGAAATTTCAATGAGCTAAGGTTTGGGAGCATACACCTGGTAAGTATTTCCAGTTCGTTTTCTCTTAAAATACATTCCAAAGTTAGCTTGGTTAAGGACGAAGGAAGCCCAAGATACTGTATTCCTGCTGGAATAAGGTCCCACTGTTTATTAAAGTGGATGTTCAGTTCTGTCAACGACTCGTTTTTATTCAACAAAGTCTGTAGCAAAAACGTGACATTGAAAGAATTTCCAGTGATCCCGGTAGCATCTGCAGGATCGCCTAAACTGTTATCGGCAAACTCAACTGCCATCTTTTTTAACACCGGTAATGTCAAGTTGGAGAAAATGCAAGGAAGAGAACCCCCTTTCCGAGGAATCTTCAGATCCAACTCCAGTATTCCCTGGCCACACTCAAGCAAGAATTTGTAAATGCTGTCGTAGTTTTCGAATTCAAAGGCACTCTCTAGCATCATAAGTCGAATGGTGGGAAAAGGTTTCACAATTCGTTGCTTTATTGTAGCCACAAATGTATCTAGTAGCTTGTTATTGGTTTCCATTTCTATTTCGCTTAGAAAACTATTTTTGTTCAAAGCAATTTTATACAGTGGCTCTTGATTTTGGGCAAGCATTCTGGAGACACTGATATGCCAGGATTTATCAACCAGGCGTAAGTTTGTGACATTCTTTTCGGTCGAAGTTTCATTTTGATTCCGCATGCCATAATTCACTATCTTTTCAAGAATCTAAAGTAAAAGGACAATTATTTACCGTTTCCAATACCAGTCAATATACTAATCAAAATTATAATTAGTTGTTCTGGAATAAATATTTTTTTTGTTAAACAACTCTTACCATTTCTATATTTAAGGCAATATGAACAGCCTTAAAATCTTCGTCCGGAACGGATTCATATTCAGCTTTTTTCTTGCAATGGTTTTCACTTTCCATCGTACAAACTGATGTAGTTCACTATCAAACACTGAATAATTCTACTAATATTTGTATCTAAACAGCAAAACACTATTTTAATTTCAATATTATTGGATATGGTTTAAAACTATGTGTAGAGCCAAAGAACCAAAAATGGACTGTTAGTTTCAAAAACCCAGATTGTCAAAAAATATAAAGCATAATATCACAAGTCACAGCCTGCAGCATCAAGTGAAGTTCTGTAGGATGCAAATATACCCACAGGTGTACTCAAGTAGTTGGATATTCAATGTAAAAAAATGTGAAATGCGGTGCAGCATACCAACACATTTTGAAAAGTCAGGGTAAAATGCTTCTTGCGACTTGCTTCAAATTTTTCACAACAGTGTGCACCAATTCTACATAATCCCTTTTCCCAGAATTGTTTTTTGGGTAAGTAATCCTTTTGCATTACCTCTTGTTTAAACTCAATATTTTTTGAGAATGTAACCTGAGTGTGGATACAACGTTATTGTTGTGTACCTAGCTATGCAAAGTGCCTTGAACGTAATCGTGTGCATAATAGGGCTTAGAGATAATATGGGTTACAATGCTGAAACTTTCTTAAGCCGTTCAAGTCCTTTACACTGTACTAGATACGATAATGATAATTCACTTTGCTTTTTTGCATTTTCACACCCATTGTTTAGAATATGTTAGAAGGTTTTTAGGTACATCCACGTGGTATCACTTCCATGTAGTTTGAGCAGCTCGAGGGTTTTATGCAGTTTTGCATAAAACTGTTCTAAAAGCATGGAATTGATACCGCGTGGATGTCCCTAAAAACCTGCTTCCTTCTTCTGCTCAACTTTCTGCATACCCTCGCATGGTTTCGAGAAGGCCAGAAAATCAAGAATTCCAGGAATTCTATCGAGAAATATCCGGTTCAGAATTTTGAAATCCTCGTAGATAAATCACAAAATGCAAACCTAGCTTCAGCAAAATGCTAGTATGCATGCAAAGTTATTGTTTGGACCTTTGCTTGGAAAGTACATAATTTTGTACAACAAAGTGCTTCAGGATATATGACAGAAATTTACTGAAGTTGGTTAAACCCTTTGTACCGCAGATAAGGATTATTTTTTCTGAATTTTTCTAAAAGGATGCAATTTGACACACAAAAGTTCGAATTTAAATAGGATAGAGTATCACTAACTGTGATGTTTTTATGTGAGAAATTGGTATGAAAAATAGAAACCTTTAAACGTTTCATTTAAAGAAATGTTGACCAGCATATTATATGCTGCATATACTGTGTACTGTGTTGCTGTACAAGAATATTTATCCAACCAAGACGCCAACTTTTTAAAATGTGTGGTTGAGTGAAAATGTGCGCGTTTTTAAATGCTTACTGAACAAAATGAATAAGTAGTAATATGAACAAAATTAACAACGTGTAAACGTCTATTTCTAGTAAACGTAAAGAAACATTTTTTTTGCTAAACTTCGAAAATTCATTTTTGATTTATAGAACTTTGCTTGAACTAATCATGAATGGGTACTTATATGGACTATGGATTCTAGATAAAACAATTTATAATTGGCAACTGTTGTTTCTTTGGCGCGTGTATGTTTCAATGAAATTATAATGTAGAAAATAAAGGCAATATTGACGCTTGAGTTGCAAGATTTACTGTAATTTGTTTTCCGTAAATAGTAATATTTTATTCCATCTATTTTGAATATTGGAACATAAACTCATAAATTGCCAAATAATAACTAGATCTAAATTCGTTCTCCCAAAGCCAAGTGAAAATAATTATGGGTTATAAGCAAAGTAAAATATAAATGTTATAAACTTATTTTAATCGAAGTTTAACTTCAATCATTCCATCGGCTCTATGACTGTACAATTTTGGTCAACGTATCTAAACGATCGTGGCGTGATACGATTTAACACATTGAGAAGGTATAGTCCAAAATAAGTAACAACTGAAATACGATTCCAGACAAGCCAGCCTTGTTTTGCTGCTTCTTTTCTCAATCCTGCAGAAAAACCTATATCCAGAGTTGCCCAGTACTCGTTCCATAAAATTATGGATATGAAATGAAGAGTAGCCACTGCAACCGAAGTTCCCCAATTTTTCCAAGAAAATCCGAGAAGAATTAGTTTGACAAAGTAGCAAAGACCCAACAGTTTTCTCCAGGCAGATGCAACACCCCATTGCGGATACGTTAGCTCAAAGATTTCGTTGAAGTTACACGATAAATATTTAATACAAATAATTCCTAATTTACTAATTTCATATGCGTATAATCACAGCAAACATATTCTTTCTATTAATTGTAAATTTACGTACCTTAGAGTGTTGACAGACGACACCAGAAAGAGAACAGAGTGAAAAAAGTTACCCGCTATTTGTGCAAGAATCATTGGAGTGTTCATTTCGGTATTCAACATATAAAACTTGTAAACTGCAAACATAATTCAAAAATTCATAGCATTTTACTGCAAATATATTTTTCTATTAACACACAACTTATAAGAAGAAGCTTACACAATTTTTCATAGGTCCAACCCTCTTCTAAATTTGCTATGTCTGCACGATACCTGACCTCGTTTGTCAGAGAAACATTGAGGACCAAAGAATTTATCATCAGAAGCAGAGAGCCAATGAAGCACTAAGAGGTAGACAAAAGTTTCAATTGCAGGCAGATTAACAAAATATTTGAGAAATGAATCTAATACACTAAGAAAAACAAGCTAGTAAACTTACAAACTGCATCATGCCGAATTGTCTGGCATTTTCGTATCCAGTGACATCATTCTTGAAGTAAGCCATTTTAGAAAGTGCAGTTGGGTAGAATGTCCGGGGATACAAATAAATAGTTTAGTTTAGTGGGGCAATGAGATTGATTTGGTCTGGAAATGCTTTATAAATAATTTGCCACTTCGTAGAGTTTTAGCAGAACAATTACTCAAATAAATTTGTGCTCTGGTTTAAAAAAGTGCTCCCTTCAGTGAGAAAAGTGTATCAATGGACAGTGGAAAGCTGGACACTGAAAAGTGGACAACGTCCACTTTGTCCAGCACTATTATATGTTGTCCAGTGGACAGGTGGACAGTCATATATTTATTAGGGCATTCTGAGACCGCTATAGCAATAGCACCTGTATTGCAAAGTAAACCAAAATATGCTGTTGCATTTTGCCATTGTGCTAAATTTATTTTAAAACATTATATTTTATTTTAAAATGTGAATTGTGCTCTCACATGACAACATTGTTACATGGGTAGTAAACCATGGCTTCTAGTAAACAACGTTTGAGTTACATAAAGCGGATTCTTGCTGTTCCCTACAAGAAAAAAGTGAAATGCCTGTTAGAGAATACACGAAACCAAAAAAAGGAAAAGTAGAGGATTGGAAAGTCGCAACCCAAGTTTCCTGTCCAGCGGAAGGCCAACTTGTCACCAGTTCACCCGAGCTCTTCGGGTATAAGCGATCTCCCAGTTGCACCTGTCCAGCCTTTTGGTTCGCCTGCGTCAACTGAAGTTGGTGAGTGTAAAGATTGGCATTGGCTGGAGATAGTTTATTGGAACCCTGTGGCCCACCGAAAGCGAGTTCACAAAATTGTTTTGATGCGGACTGGATGCTAATAAGGTGAGATTTGCATAATAAGGAACAATAAGGATTTGGCGGAGAGGTAATCATTTGTGGGGGAGGGAATTGGTAGTGGAGAAGGGGCAAATGTAAAGCGTAACTGTGGTGGATTATTTATTGAGTTGTTTGAGGGACCAGTGTGGAGAGTATGAAAATGCACTGAATGTAAATACATGGTTAATAATGCCTGACTGAAATGACAAACAATTACAATACTACTTAACAAATTCTTTTCTTGTACATCAAAGAGTAGATACAAAATTACAAATTCCTTTAATGCTGTAACAAAAGATGAAGCTCATTATTTGATAGTACATTGTAATTGAATAGTTTTGAAACTTTTTGTGCGCTTTGCCCAAATAACGACTACTTCACTATATTATATACTCATTCATTAAAAATTACTAACCTAACTTAACTAAAATGGTAAGCACCATATCAGAATTATCAAGCAGTTTTGTAAAATTCAATTAGTAAAAAAGTTGATGGTAGTTGTAAAAAATGAAAAAGTTTTTTTTTGTACAACAATATCTGTAATTTGTATACCAAATTAAAAAACCGGTGACTCAGGTAAAGCAATTTGCCTACATCAGGTGCACCAGTTATACTATTGACTACTCACTCATCATCCGTATCCACCTCATCGCTCATTGTGAAACCAAGCGATTTATTTACTACTGCAAGTTTAAATGCTGTTTCAATACCCAATCTATTCTTTTTCTTCGTTATAATATTACCCATGGTGGAAAATGCACTTTCCAGTGCGGCAGTACTTTCACAAACGCTGAGAGCATTTTTTTAAATCCGAGTTTGGGAATACGCACTTGCGCTGCGCCACCACGTCGTGGTTGTCATTAAATCTAGTACATTTGGCTCCAACAAGTGACTTGGGAATAATTCCTCGTTTTACTTGGTACAATAGGACGCGATCCATTCAATTTCAACAAAGACGCTGACTCGCAGTGATAATTGCTGAAGAACTTGTGGACCTTCTCGATTACCTACATAAGTTCGGTGTCAATTAGATCATGCCCCAATAGATTCAGAACGTGGTCAACACAGCCGTAAGCGTGGACGCTTAGTTCGTCTTCGGCCAAGTTTCTCATTAACTTCATCACAGTTGTCAGTTACTACTCCAACCGCCGTACAGTTAAACTCTGACTCTGTCTTTGCGGTGGCTTTTTTCAAGAGTTTCGATTTTATTCGAAACTCTTTATATTCGATTTTGTAGGGACAGCATCAAACACTAAGGAGTCCTTTCTAACCTGAATAGTATGACATGAACGGGGCGTATACCGCGCGACCGCGTATGACAGCGTCCATGTTAGCAGTTTCCATTAGTACTGCATCTAGCTTCCGAACTTTCATCCGAGACTTTATTTGAGAAATCGGACGAAACGGGTCAGATGGTGTCGATTGCACAACAGCCAGCGTTGTGGACGATGAAGCAGCAGAACCGGTTGGTTTGACAGTTGCATCGTCCACCAATTTGCGCTATTGTTTACATTTCTTCACAAGCTTTATCTCTTTGCAAGCCTTGTCACAAACATCTCCTCCACAGTTGTTACAATTATTTTTAATTGCTTTGCCTAAAGTAGTCCGAAATTGTTGCCAGATTGGATCTTTAATGGATTTGTTTCTTCCTACACTTGTGAGATATCGTTTAGTTGCGAGAAAGTGATCATTTGTAGAAACCGAATCATCGCCACCAAGATCCATAACGTCTTCCTCCGGTTCTTGATTTGACCGGCTGATCGATTCGGCAATGCGCTCTTGAACATCATCATCTAGGCTTTCTAGGTCGAGTTGTCAGCTGGATTCCAGTTCTCCAGTGTCATTTGCAGGACTACTGGTTTGGGAATCTGTAGCAGTAGAGTAATTAGGTTATTAGGATTATTGCAAAATTGGCTACTTTCGGGTGTTGGAACGGTGGTGTTCATTTTGCCTCGGCACCTGCGGAGGGAATCAGTTTTTAAAATTTGGGAGACATGTGCTGAGCACATCCAGCAGCAGCAGCAGAATTCACACCCCAAAATTCATCATCGTCAATCGTCATCCTCGTCCGCAAGAGCAGCAGAGCTCCACCACCGCTACCAAACCCACTTACTATTACTCTCCTTTCTGCCTTGCCTTGAGCAAGTTTGTCTATTTGTCGTTGTGCCACTTTGGCTATTAAATTTGTAAAATAATAAATTATTCTTTAAATAAAGTTGACGAAATAACTGCTAAAACTGCCTACAAGTTACTGAATTATTTCCTGGTTATCACTGATCCTGAAATCCGAACCTTTCTGAAAAAATAGTGTGATGCGACTGATTTTTGGTGCATAAAAAGTTTAGGCACGCCCATACTCATCAAAATAAATTGTTGAGCGCCCGAAAACGCCCCATTTATCAACAAGGATAATTAGTAATGACCATAAGTATATCAGGATAAAAAGGACTTTGTACTTCTATCGTGTTTTATGGTACTCACTTTTCTCTAGTTCTTCAAGAATTGCTTCGTTGGAGACCAAAATGGGACCTGTGGGCCTTTTGGATTTATCCACAGCATTTGACGTTGACCTATCTGCGTCGCTAATTTGCGTACCTGAGTAGGCTACCTGCGGTAGAAATGATCGTGAATCAGTAATGAGTCTTAAACACATTGCATATCATTTCCCTTTGAATCTCTGAAAACCTGCAAAACACGCATGATAACCATGTGACGTCCGCCAGTAAAGACTTAATTCAATCCACGCAATTTATTTTTTTCAAACTAATTATCATTTCCCTAGTTTCGTGTACTGATTAAGTTAGGTACTGGGCTTCGTCGGTTACCATTTGTAATTGTAGGTTGACTAGTAAAAGATGAAGCAGGCAAGTCTATTGATTGCACGGTTACATCTTCGTTTAACATCTACATTATTTAGCAAAAATGGTCACTAAATTTATACTTACTTTCTATTATGGACTCTGTAATAGCACGACTTTGCAAGTAACAGCACGACTGACGAGTTTGACCTCAGTTAAAAGTGATATGTTAACTTGTGATTTGCAATTTGAAATACTAATGCAGACACTACAAAAAAACTCAACTCCGAGGAATGAAATGAAGAATGAAAACTATTCTTCTTTCTCCTGTGCTGTGTGACATCTCGTTGCATTTCATTTTAAAATCTGCGGTTTTTTACTCATTCAGTATGACGTAGCTTTATACCCTGTACGTCTGTCGGACAGACTCTGTCATTGAGTAACCTCTGTCCACTTTCCACTTTCCACTGTCCACTTTGTCCACGTTGTCCACTGTCCATCGAAAAAGTACGTTGGACGTCCACTTTTGATACTCTGAGTGAGAAAAAATACGAAAATGCGATTGAAATAAAACTTTAAAATGAGCAGTTGCTAAAGATGCTAGTGCTATATTCCTGATGCTCCTACGTTTCAGACTGAATCAACTTTATACAAAATGCTGCCGCTTTTGTGTTTCTGGAGTTCTTCGTAAAAGGCTTGTTTATTATCACTTTAAAAACGTGAAAGAAAGGAGTTACTGTGTTAAATTTACGCATAAACATTATCTGGATGAATCACGCATAGTCTAAATAACTTACAAATAAGTCAAATATGAGGAGACCTTTTTTATCTCGTGAGACATAGAATATTGAGAGTACGATAATGCTGAAACAGTGGTTGTCATATATATTTTTACCAAGGAGCCAAGCCGAGTACTTGGTAGCATTGAACGGTACGGCATTCAGTTTCAGAGAGTTTTTAAGAAAGATCTTTTAAGATAAACCCATGTTTGTTTGCCAACGATTTACATGTGGTATTTTTATGTTTGTGCTGGATTCGTGGTTTTATGAAAATTTATTTTAGAACATGGCCGAATACCAAAATTAAGCTAACAAAAATGCATACGCTGACTCACCAAACCCCTTTTATCTTACAAACAACGAAAGCATCTAGCAAAGATCTAAATTCCATCTACTATTAAGTGGCTAATTTCAGTTTTATCATTGCAATACAATTTTATTTAATAATTTTTTAATTGTTATAGAACTCACATTCTTCATTGTATACTTTACTTTAGGATGAAGCCGGCAATGTTTATACAACTTGTCATTAAGAAGTATTTTCAGGGGGACAGGGGCAGAGCTAGTTTAGCTACTGTTTGATAATACCAATGCCGGTTACATTCATATTCCACTAACTACCTAAGTCAAAACAAACATGCTAAATTATAAATATTACATATGAATTTCATAACAGAATAGTTGTAAAATCTTCCTCAGCAATTCCGTAAAATATAACGCGAAAACAAAAACTTTGCTTTTTACCAACACTTTCAGTTTTCAAACACTAAGTGTAAAAAATAATTATTCTTAAAATATGTTCAATAACTTCTTTTAAAATATACACAAAAGAATTACAACGTTGAAGTAGCTTTAAGCAAACTTACTTGCTTGTTCTAATACAAATCAGCAAATTTCAAACTGCATGTTACGTAACTTTCTGACTGAAAGACTTCTAATAAAATTAAATGTAATAAATACACAAAATTGAAATCTTTTATTCAGTGCGAAATATAAAACATTTTTTTTCTTACAATTAGGTAGTGTAAGAAAGCGTACGTCCCTCATTTCTCCAAGCATTAACAGTTGTGTCAGATACTTCAAATGCTCTATTGAAAATAAGGTCTCTCAAATTAGGCATTTTCTTAAAAGCAAAGTCAAATGCCAAGTCCGAAATAAGTTTCGGGGCTGCAAGCAGGGGTGCTTCTCTATTAATGGTTCGAGCATTTAGAGATAGCTCTTGTAGTTCTGGAAAATTATAAATATTTTTGGTATAGATTATAGTGTACGTAATAATGATAACAAAACACAAGCATTTATTTATGATTTTCGAACCTGTCAGCATCCGTATTGAAGGTACGTCCTCATTTAAGAACTTTACGCGCTTGCAAAAATCTTCATTACTTTTCATTCCAAAAACCATTTCAGTGGGTACTCCAACGAAAACAGAGTCCCAAAAATTTGAACTTTCCACAAGATCACACTCGTTCACAACAATGGTTAAGATCTTCAACTGCGTCATTCCCTTAAACAAATATTTCAGTCCGGAAACCTCAGCTCCAGTCATTTCCACCGATAACCTACATACATTTGGGAACGCTTTGTGGAAAAGTTGCATAATCTCTAGACTGACTGATATAGCAAAGCCGGGAGTTTGCTCTTGAATATTTTCATTAACAAGCTCTAATGAAAGTGATATAATTTGACGGGAACAACCGGATAACCATTTGGGTAGCGCATTTGTAGTTTGGTAGAACAATTCCAATTGTTTTAGCTTTGGGAAGTATTTATGAATGGAAGATATATTAGATTCCAATTCCCAGTTTAAAGACTGTGTCGACAGTGATTCCAATTTTTCCATCACGGGGAATCTTATCAGGTTGACAGTATTTGGCGGACCTGTGTACATCAAGCCAATTATCTCCAGATACTTTAATGTTGTCTTGAATTTATCAAGTATCCGATTTAATAATCCTTCAGGTAATATAGTGTTTGATAGCCTAAATACCAGTGAAGTAAGATTTGGAAGCATACTCCTGGTAAGTATTTCCAGTTCGTTTTCTCTTAAATCACATTCCAAGTTTAGCTTGGTTATTGATGGAGGAAGCGCAACGTACTGTATTCCTGCTGGAATAAGATTCCACTGTTTATTAAAGAGGATCGTTAGTTCTTTCAACGACTCGTTTTTATTCAGCAGAGATTGTAGCAAAAACGTGACGTTGGAAGAATTTGCAGTAATCCCGGTAGCATCTGCAGGATCGCCTAAGCTGTTATCGGTAAACTCAACTGTCATCTTTTTTAACACCGGTAATGTCAAGTTGGAGAAAATGCAAGGAAGAGAACCTCCGTTTCGAGGAATCTTCACGTCTAACTCTACTATTCCCTGGCCACATTCAAGCAAGAATTTGTATATGCTGTCGTAGTGTTCCAATTGAAAGGCACTCTCCAGCATCTTAAGTCGAATGGTGGGGAAAGGTTTCACAATTCGTTGCTTCACTGTAGCCACAAATATATTCAGTAGCTTGTAATTGGTTTCCATTCCTATTTTGCTTAGAAACCTATTCCTGTCCAAGACAATTTTATACAGTGGCTCTTGATTTTGGGCGAGCATTCTGGAAACACTTATATGCCAGGATTCGTCAACCAGTCGTAAACTACTAACATTTTTTCCGGACGACGTTCCATTTGGATTCCGCATGCCATAATTTACTATCCGTTCAAGAATCTGAATCAAAATGGCAACTATTTTTTATACCAGCCAATATGTCCACCGCGATAAAATATAGTTTTTATTGTAATAAATATAATATGTTTAATATAAAAAGTTTTACCATTTCTATATTTAAAGCCATGTGGACTGCTTCAAAATCTTCCATTGAAGCAGATCCAACTCCAGTGTCTTTTGCGCTATTATTTTCACTAATTTCACTTTCCATCGTAGAAACTTATGTAGTTCACTTTCAAACGCCAAACGATAATTAAAGTAAGAACCTAAAAAAATTATTACTGTGCTTTCGTTATTATTGCTTATGTTTTAAAAGTACTTGTTGGAACTAAGGAGCCAAATATCGAACTGTTAGCTTCTGAAACCCAGTCTGCTAAAAGAAATTTATGTTTAATATCACAAGTACAAGCTTGCAGCATAAAATGCAGTTCAGCAACATGGAAAGAAACCCAACTGTGTACTCGAGTAGTTGGGTATTCAATGTTAAAATGTAAATTGCGATACTTCCAGCATGCCAATACTTTCTGTGTATTTAGTAAGACGTTCTGTTGGGGATTTGTTTTTTAGTTTATAACTATGCTTTGTACCATATCCACATAATCCCTTTTCCGAGAAATATTTTTTGGGTAAGTAATCCTTTGCATTAGCTTTCGTACTAACTCAGTATTTTCTGAGAATGTGGGTTCAGTATGCATACAAGATTGTTGTTGGGTACCTATTGCTACCTAAGTACCTTTAACACATTTTTTTAGGCCGCAGTGCTTTGAGATATGGATTGCAATGCGACATCTTACCGAAGTTGGTCCAGCCTTTTGTACCTTACATAAAGACTATTCCTTTGGCGTTCTAAAGCCTACTTTTTTGAAAATATTGTATTGCAACTTGCAACAAAGCGGCTTTTATTTGATTGTGTATCACATAAAGTCTTCAGTCTTAAATCAGTCCTTTTTACACACACGGTTGTGCGATGCAGAACAATAAACAAATCTAAAACTAGAAAAAAAGAAAACCGCTATCAACCAAAAGTGAAATCCGCATTTTTGCCCTGCATAACTGTTTGGGTGAGAAGGAATTAGTGTAAAGTAAATGTCCTGATGAATTTTTCTGAAGACTGTTACACACGTTTCATCTGGGTACCTAACAAAGAAACCAATTTTTTCAAAATGCATATATATGAAAGGTAAATCATCCTTCCTATTGAATAAATCTACATCAGTATAACGTAAGTCTCCAACGAAGAAGCCAATTTTGTAAAAACACACACTATATGAATGGTAAATCATACGCAAACTCAAATGGACATTGCAATAAAATCCCCAAAAAACAATTTATTGAAATTATTTGAAGTTGGTATAGATGAGGAAATAAGTATTTATTTAAACCTTACAAAAATCACTTCTACGACAAAATTGTTCACAAAATACCCTAGAATATAGTTGGAAATGGAAGCACAATAAAATAATATTCAGATTATCACGTTGACTCTACTCTAATTTATTTCAAGTTAATAGTAATATTTAATTCATTAGGAATGTTGTAGCAAAAACTCAAAACACACAAATTAATAGAAAGTTACAAAGTGTTTGACGCCGAAAGACAAATATATAAGCAGAGTAAAATAGAAACGTTACGAGCTTATTTTTAATTTTATCAGTCATTCCATTGGCTCTAGGATTGTACAGTTTTCATCAACGCACCCAAAAGATTCGGCAGGAAACATCTTTTTTGTGACTACAGTGATACCATAATATATAAAGAAATAAGCAAAAACTGAACAACAATTCCAGCCAATCCAGCCTTCTTCAGCTGCTTCTTTTCTCATGCCTGCAGACAAGGCAATATCCACAGTTTTCCAGTATTTGTTCCATAAAATTATGGAAGTCAAATGCAGAACAGCCACTTCCACAGCGATTCCCCAATTTTTCAATGAAAATCCTAATAGAATTAGGTTACCACAATAGCAAAGACCCAACAGCTTTCTCCAGGCAGATGCAATGCCCCATTGCGGATATGAAAGTTTTAAGATTTTGGAGAAGTTATACTATAAAATATAAATATATATACTATAAATATTCCAAATTTCCTATAAGCATTATCAAAGCAAACTCTACTTATGATTTTGTTATAATTATAATCACCTCAGTTCTGAAGCAGGAAACCAGAAACAGAGCACAGTGAAGAAGGTGACCCACTACTTGTGTACCAAACAGGAAACCGCTCATGTCGTCATTCATGTTATAAAGCTTGTAAACTTCAAACCAAAAGTTAGGAAAAAATCACAAAAAGTCAAAACCCAAAACTGCAAATTCTTTCCTCTAATTTTACACTCAATTTACTATAAGTACGAAACTTACGCAACTTTTGACAAGTCCAACCATCCTTCGTATCTGCATTCGCTGAATAATTCCTGATTCTGTTTGACTGACATTCACTCAGCAACACAGAAGTTATCATCAGAACCAGAGAGCAAACAAAGTACTAAAGATTGAATGAAAATTTCAAAATTATTTTCCAATTACTTATATTCAAATCTCAAATAGATTCTATTATGCAAGTTTAAAAAACATAGTTCGAACTGAATCTAGAGCACTAAACAAATAAACTAGTTAACTTACAAACTGCAATAAGCCAAATTGTTTGGCCTTTTCGGTTAGAGTGACTTTGGTCTTGATAGAAGTCATTCTAGAAATAGCAGAGGAATTGAATTTTGGGGGGACGCAATTAAAAAGTATAAGTGAGCGAATATGATCTTTTTATTTTGACTTGGAAATGTTTTTCGTAATAATTTGATACTTCACAGAACTCTAGTTATGTAGCTATTCAAAAAACTGGTTCCCAA
Source organism: Entomobrya proxima (assembly GCA_029691765.1). Classification (NCBI taxonomy): domain Eukaryota; kingdom Metazoa; phylum Arthropoda; class Collembola; order Entomobryomorpha; family Entomobryidae; genus Entomobrya; species Entomobrya proxima. The sequence continues at coordinate 46,308,900 of CM056172.1, forward strand.
ATTTAAAAGAGTGAACCGATACGAGAGAAATTACGAAAACACAATTGAAATAAAATTCAAAATGAACCAGTTCCTTAAGAAGTTGTGGTTAATTGCTCTTGTGTTTTCATAATAACTCCTTTTTATATAAAATGCGGCAACCTTGGTGTCTCTGGAGTTTTAAGTAAGTGTTGGAAAAAGAGAAACGTAAGTTCACGAAATGACATTATGTGAATATTTGTGTTACACGTAGCCTAAATGAGCCACAATATGAGTGGGCCTTTTTTCAGATGTAAGCTTATAAGATTGCGATAAGACTAAAAAATCTTGACACCATTATTGTTTATACAAAAAAACAAAGACGAGCAATAGATAAGAAAAAAACATGAGCATTAAAGGTTAATCACATTTTCAAAATACATGTGGAACAACCCTAAGATAAAGCTATCCATTCACTGACTTTAGAAACATGCAGTCATGCTACAAAAGTAAGAATTTTCCAGTTTTAAATATTTACTTTTGGTTATCTCCAAGAAATGGTAGGAGAAAGATAAGATGAAGGTCAGACAAAAGATATTATCTATTCCATACACAATGTTGCCAGATGCACACAAATAGATAAATTGACATAAGAAACTTGATTGACCCGTCGTATCAGTAAGAAAGGTGAAGGTTGACGTATATATTGTTATACTTAGCTGTACACAAGCAGCAACATAGCTGGTTTGGAAATGATTATACATATTAGCACTGAAACGTAGTTACGAAAGTTGAAAGCATTTCTCAGGTTAAGGTCAGCCATCCATTGACACTGATGAAACCCATTGAAAAATTTGGAACATATAAAATCATTCAAGTGAATAACAATTATTTGTTTAGGCATTCGATAGTAAGACAATGTCAAGTTTTATTTACTCCTTGCATTCATTTTTGATAGCGCTAATCCTGACCCTGCGAGGCCGTTTGCATTTCAGGCTATGTGTAAATTGATAAGGAAAAGAACAAATACACGTAGTAAAATATTATTTTATTGCGGAATTAATAACCAATTGCAGTTTTTGCGTCCGCCGTCATTTAAGAAATATTATTTTTCAAAATTTACAAAGTGCTTACAAAATGCAGTCAAAACCACGGCTATATCTACTTCAACTATTTTGATATTCGAGTCTGAAACTATTATAAAAAGTTTTAGTAATCGCGCTAATACGCATGCAAAACGGATGTATAAAGAAGTAAACACTGTAAATCGTATACATATTTAACATTTAACATCATAAATAATTTTGCCTGATTTGTCAGTCATACGAAGCTTGCGTTATAAGCAAAGTCATTGGTAAGTAACTTGACAGTTGGAAATATTAAATGCAATACTACTTGCAATTTGACATTTTAGTTTAGTTTATATTGATGCTTGTTTTACAGTGAAATTGAAGCGTTCTGAGAAACATGTTGCATACGCAACCAACTGCGATAATCGTAAAAATATTGCAAGCTCCATTCAACCTAATGTATGAAAAACAACTTTAATCAGTCAACCAAACCGGCAAGTACTGATTTTTTAATTATTCCAGCTTCAAAAGTTGTTTCACTTACAAAATATCAATAAAAACGTTATCAACCACGTCAATCTGCTTTTTCTTGAGCAGGTCTTGAAATAGAGATAAAAGTTGTACTCAAGTGTATAAATAAACCAGTCGATACACAAACTGTACACCTATTATAAGTTTAAACGCAGCTTAGCAAAAAAACCCAACACTTTAAAAGCCGAATTTTTGAACTTTTTCAAAATTTTAAGCTTCGCATATTCCATGTTTTTTATTGCACTGAAATGTGAAAGTGAGAGCATAGCTTTCAATAAACGTGTTACTGGAGTAACTTTTTTGGCAAACATTGGACAAGTACACCACAGAGCTTAACCTAATCTTCCAGATAGGAAAAACTATTCACTAGAGGACGCGGAAACTACGATGAGAGATATTTCCTCAAAATTTTCTATGGAATCTACATTTGGTGTGGGAACCTGTGACGGTATGATTGAGCGAATTTATTTTAGAGTTTGTACATACAATCAGTTGCAAAGTTTATTATATATTTTCTTGATACAGGTTTTCAGTCTTTGAATCTCACAAACTATGAATAGACTCTTAGCCAAAAGTTCGCCGCGGAATCTGCTGCACATATAAACAAGAAAGCTAAAGCAAATAATATATTCATGCTGTTTACCCTAAAAAGCCGTAGAAATGTCTAATGTACAACCGTGCGCGGACGCGCTGCTGGTATCTAGCCCGAAGGTTTGTGTCTGACAAACAAGTAGGTACTTATTAGCACTAATGGGCAATGGCGATAAGCATATTTACATGCGCCACCACTGAGTAAAAAACAACCTTTAGAAGGCAACGGTCGTGGTTGTATATGCCTACAAAAGCAGATGACTATATCTATAAGTATTTAACATGTGTCTTATAAGTATACAATGTGTGAAAAATAACAAAGAAAAATAGGAGGAGCATAGTGAAAAGCAAAGTGTTTGTCACAGTTTTGATTCAGCCTCTATTCCTGCTAACATCCGTGCAGGAGATTATATATAAATCCACAGTTCTCAATTTCATCCATCAATCATATCATCCATCAAGGCTCATTTCAAAAAAAATTTCGATATTATAATATTATCTGGCTTTCCACAATTGGTCGTAAACAACATTTAACCAAGTAAGAGTGGCTATCTTTAGCATAAAAAGTAAATATTGGTTCACATATACTTATAACAAGCGGTTGCATAACTCTTTTAATTCAACACGTACCCAATAACCTGTATAACCTTGCTTTGTTCTGGAACAACAGGGGTTTGTTTTAAAATTCTTGGAATATAGCTTGAAAATGAAAAACAAAATAATCCATCACTGTCCCAAAAATATGATATACGTATAGCACTTAGTATATATCATATATGAAAATATTCTAATGTTTCGTTAGGTAGGACCTCATTTTTGAACCCTGTAACCCAATTCTGTTTTTAAAGCTTTCTGGCCCTGAATTGAGTAACATGTTTTTGCAAAAACGGGCTTGCAGCACCGCACTTCAGGTAACTACCGTTGGTATATAAGGACAGAAAAGTGTAAATGCAACTCATCAGACCTGTTCACTTTAAGAAGACATCATCAACCACAACATTTACTTCACTTTCAGCAACTTACTAATTGTGGTCAGCTATGAAGCCTACATTACTACTTGCTGCTTTCGTTGTCGCTTTGTGCATTTACGAGGCAACTTCCTGCTCCAACCCGGCTCCCTTTACTTGCGACCTGGAATGGAGTAAGTTGAAAAACAGTATCTATACAGAATCAAAATATGATTTTTTATTGTTAAAACGTTTATTCTCTTTAATGTTAAAGAATCGGTACGGCGGAGATCCCTGCAAAGGTCGGTGTTGGCATAACAGTTGGGAAACCCGGGACCAGTGGTGTCAGTCATATGGGCATTACAACTACAGGTTTAGCTTTGACTCCAACATGGGAGGAAAATGCTACTGCTGTGATTGCGACGGTAACTCCAATGGCTATTGTTGAGCATCACTAATAAATCTTGGCAATCAGCAAAGTAAACATGACATTAATTAAACCGGTATGGTTTTAACTATTAATACATAATATATTTGAGATATCAATACACTATTCGGCCAACATTTACACATTTCAAATATAATTACACAAAATAATACTTGCAACTGTTCTACTAGCAATCGAAAAATTTATTTTTATGAATAAATATTTTAGCGAAGATTCAAAATGAGAAGTTATTGAAGTTTAGTAAAATAAATCCAATGCTTAAAACTTAATTACATTATTTCTGAGCATGAAAACACAACTCAGCAAAATCACCATTCAACCGAATTTAAGTATTGCATTATGTTGGCATAAGTTTTTTTGTGGCGTAATAAAATGTTGAATGACGAAGAAAACTAAAGCTGAGCAAGCAGACAAAATCTGAAATTTTGCAATTTCAGATTATGTATTTACTACGTACTTACAACCAAAATGAAGCAAAAACTACAATAATATTACCGAAAAGAAACTAATTACCCCACAAATTGTTTTGACTCTGTTTATTAACTGAGTTCTCTGACTGGTTGACTTCATGGAGAATGTGTTATTGCATAGCTTCCGAAGAAGTAAGAATTTTCCAGTTCTAAATATTTATATCTATTTAAATGAAAGAAACCGTGGAAGAAAGATACGAAGGAGATCAAGCAAAGCTATTAGCTATTCCCACTCTTTTATTGCAACATGCAGTAAAGATGACATAAAAACAACAGTCAAAACTTGATTGACTTTATGTATGAGCCAAGTTTTAAATGGTGAAGTTTATAAGTAGAAAATAAATATATTGCAATATTTGACTCTGTACAAGCAGCAACACGTTTGCAAATGATTGTGCATATGGTGAATGATACGTGGTCGGTATGAAGAGTAAAAACGTTTCTCATACTAAGGTTAGCCATCCAATGATACTAGTAAGGCAGAAATTCCGTGAATGTACATTATTAAAAAAAATAATAATTCAAATAATTCAATTTTAATAAAAGACAAACTGGAACCTCTCAAGTGAATAGCATTTTTCCATTGGTATTCGATAATAAGACAATGTCACATTTTGTTTATTTCTTGCATTTATTTCAGACAGAAATAGTACTGACCCAGCAAAGTCCTTCACATTTTAGGCATAGAGAACGTTGAAAAAGACTAGAACAAATGAGGGTAGAAATAATAGATTATGAGAAAAAAAAAGATTATGATGTTACCGTGCAATTTCGTTAGTAAGTATGCCGTCATTCAATCAATTGGATGTTTTAGAATTCAATCCATTTCAAAACAAATGCAGTCAAAAGCATGATAATAGTTTAATTACCTGATTATATACACAAATTATTTACACTGATATGACAAATTACACTGATGATATAATATTTTCACTGGTGTTTAGTTGTTGAAAAACTACGTATTCTCGACAGATTTTTTAAAAGCAATAAACATTAAAAATTCAATCAGGTCTAAAAATCATAAATATTTTTGTTGTTAACTGTAATTATTTCTAGCATCGTGACATTTTACTGACAATATTTGCACCATTTACTAAGAAACCGATTGATTCTGAGAAAAATGTTGCATGCTCAAGTTTCCGCGATTATCCTATAAATATTGCAAGCTCCATTCAAACTAATGTATGAAAAGCAACTGTAATCAGTCATCCAAACCTGAACTTTTTATTACTCGAGCTTCAAAAAGTTGCTGCAGTGACCAGATATGAAAAAAGGTTATTGATATTATCAACTTTGTTAGCCTGCTTTTTCTTGAGCAGGTCTTGAAATTGAAATAAAAGTTGTACTCAAGTGTATAAATAAAGCAGTCAGTACACAGGCAGCCTACCTACTTGTACCAGCTAAAAAATTAAAAAATCCAATTTTTATACTTTAAAAAATGGGATTTTTCAGCTTTTCCCAGATTTTTACATTCGTATACTGCATGTTTTACATTGCACAGGAATGTGAAAGTGAGAGCATAACTTTCAATAAAAGTGTTACCGGAGTAACCTTTTCTGCATACATTAGACAAGTACGACATGCAGCTCCACCAAATCTTCCTGATTGGGAAAATTATTCACTAAAGGAAGTGGAAACTATGCTAAGAGTTATTTCAACAAAATTTTCAATGGTATCTACATTCGGTGTGGGAGCACGTGACGGTAAGAATCAAAATTTTTAAGAATTATACAATCAATTATAAAAACTATATATTTTCCTAATACAGGTTTTCAATCTTTCAATCTAACAAACTATGAGTACGCTTTGAGCCAAAAATACGCTGCGGAAGCAGATGCAAATATCAACAAGGAAGCTAAAGCAAATAATATATCCATGCTTGTGGGAATTTGGGTGACAAGCTATTCGCCAATAATGAAAAATGAAGTTGAGTTGGCATTTAAAACTGCCATAAAAGCCAACAAAATCTATCCCAACGCGGTTTCTGGTTTTGTGCTCAGTGAAAATAATCTGGATGTAAGCTTATCAAATGCGAATGTGGCTTTGGAAGAAATCAAGAAAATCAAAAACAAAGCTACGCAAATAGGTTTGAAAATCGGAACTAGGCAAAATTGCAACGGAATTCTACATAGCTCTCAAGATAAAACAAATGAGCTACATCAAATACGTCAGCAAATTCTAAGCCAATCCGATTTTGTCATCTGCATATTACAACATGGACAAAATGACACGTTTGAGGATCTTCTTAAATACAAAGATGATTTTAAGTCTTTTAATCCAAAACTGGAAGTGATGGGACAAGCCGCTATGCTATCAACAGCACAAACCTTAGAAGAGAAGAAAACCCTCAAACGATTTTGGAAACAAGCGGATTTATTTGCTAAAACGCACAATATAAGGATTTACATGAACGAAGCAATTGACAATCCATGGAACGAACATTCCGCAAATAGTGGTTGGTTTAGGCTTGAAAGCAATGAGGGCATACAAAATGTTAGCAGCTATTTTGAAAAAGTGTCTGGTTCGGAACTTTTAGAGACCGCTTTGCCGGATATGAGCAACGTGTTTTTGTCAATTCTGATAGTTTCTATCATTATTCAAATAGTAGTAATGTATGTGCGTTACACCAGCCCACCAAAAATTCTAACTGACGAAGAAACTGAGGAGTTTGAAGTAGGGTTGGATATAAAAGCTGCTGACGTAGAATCAATTGACAGCGACGAAATTGAGCAAGTTGAAAATGTAATTTTGTCTGCTGCGTACGTCAACAGTTTAGAGTTGTCCCTGAATGACATTGAAATTGGTAAGCCATCTTTCCATGTCGAAGTGTTAGTTTATTGTGTTACAATTTGCTATTCGTATTTTTAGATTGGAACAGCAAACTAGGATCTGGCGCGTTTGGCTGTGTTCATACAGCAACTTTGTGGAAATCCAAGAATGAAGAAATTTTGGTGGCATTGAAACATATCCCGAAGAACACTGTTTCCGCAGAAATTTGCAAAAGCTTCTTGAAAGAAATCAAAATTCTTAGCTATTTAGGAGCACATCCCAATCTCGTTTCTATTGTTGGAGCATACACAGCAGAAAGACAGTATGGAATAGTTTACATAGCAACAGAGCTTTGTAAATTGGGATGCTTAGAAAAATATTTGAAAGATTACAAACCAAAGGCAACAGTGTGCCCGCCACCAGAAGGATACGTCAGCGTATTTGAGTAAATTTTTTTGATACAAAAATCATATATTTTATAGTCATACAGTCATGTACCTTTATATATTTCATATATTGAATAGTTTTTTTACTATAGCCAAATGCCATCACAGACTGATTTGAGCAATCCAAACGAAGAATGTGAAATATCTTTCCAAGAAATGATTCAATGGTCGTACGACATAGCTTGTGGCATGGAATACTTAGCAAGCAGAAAGGTCATCCACGCTGATCTTGCCACTCGAAATGTTCTGCTGACAAGCAATAAGGTTGCAAAGGTTACAGATTTTGGGTTGTCTCGACATCTTGATCCAAACGGTGATTACGTGTTTATCAGCACAGAAGAGCGTTTTCCTTTTAAGTGGATGCCTATAGAGGTTCTAGAAAAGCAGAAGTTTGCAAGGAACAGCGATAATTGGAGTTTTGGTGTTACAATTTGGGAAATCTTTTCAATTGGTAAGTTTATGTAATATATTATTCCTGTTTTTTGAATATTCCTATAAGCAACCAAGGTAAATTTATATTTCATAAACATTTAGGTGACGAACCATACACAGGTATTAAAACTCCATATGAATTACTAAACCTATTGAAAATTGGATGCAGACTAGAGAAACCCAAATATGCCACCACAGAAATGTATAATTTATATCATTCTTTATAGTTCATGTATTGATTAAATAATGCACGATGTAATGAAAATCACTGAACTAACATTGTAGATATAACCTGATGAGGAGCTGCTGGGAGGAAACTCATCATAATAGGCCAACATTTACCGATATAAAAGCAACAATAACAGAAATCCTAAACTTGTCACAATAAAATATATTGCATTTGATGAATACAAATTTGTCATGGCGTTGGTATATGGTGAGATGCATTTCTGCAAATTAAACACTGAGGTAGACGTGTCTTAAGGCTGAAACTGTTTACTCATAAATTAAGTTAGTACACAATAAATATAGTAAATAGTAAATATAGTAATTAGTAAATATTCATTATTTGTTAAAAACCGTGGAAGCAATTAACTGAATTAAACACATGTACATATAAACTAAATAAGAAGTAAATTTAAATTCAAACCGGTTTCAAGTAGACATATTTATTATTTATGTAAGGATTTTAAAAGTCGTAACTGATCAACCGCCCATCTTTTATCCAAGCCTCCGCGCTTGCTTTGGATGCCTACAAATAAGGAAAACCAGTAAAATAAATTGCTTTCTGATAACGAAGAATACTTTTACATTCCGGAATTTTTCAGTGCTTTTGCTTTGGCTAGTTGCTTCTTTATGTTTAAATACAGTTATCAGATATATTTTATAAGGTTACCTGAAAACGGCCACACAATTCAAGCTGATTTAGCTTTGGCATCTTTGTAAGGGCAAACGTAAATGTTAAATCCGAAATCAGTGATGGAATTGATGAGCCTGGGTCGTCGTATGGCGTTTCCAAGGATAGCGTTTCTAGTGCTTTACAATATTGCACAACATATACAATGTTAAATTTAACTTATTTAGCTATTTCATTGTTATAAACGATAAAACTAAGTACAATCGTATTGCTTACCAGTTAGCATCACAATGGAAGGGACTTCTTGATTTTTAAAATCTGCGTACTTACAAAACTCCGGGTTAACACGTAGTGGTAATCATTTCGATAGGCACTCCAATAAGAATTGAATCCCAGCAATCTGAATTTTCTATGGTTTCACTCTCTGCTGCAATCAATTGCAAGTATGTTAGCTTTTTCATTTCCAAGAACAAATATTTCAGCCCGCATGTTTGGGTTCCAGTAAGTGTCAACGTTAATGATGTCAGATTAGGAAATGTCATATGTATGCGCTGCATATCTTCAACAACCACGGGTAAATTAAAGCCAAATTCTTCCTCTGACAAATTATCATCCACTAGTTGCAGTTCAAGTGCATCCACGCCAATTGCCGGGAAGCCCGATGTCCACTTGTGAAACATTGCTCTTGTTTGATAGGCAAATTCGAGCGTATGGAGCTTAGGAAAATACTGGTGCATTGCTGAGATGTTCCCTTGCAATTCCCAGTCTATGCTCCTTATTGACAATGTTTTCAAGTTTTCCATTACAGGAAAGCTTACATAATTTATAGGTCTCTGTTGTGCATAGTAGGACAAACCATTTATTTTTAGGTTGACCAACTGCCTTTTCAAGTTTTCCAAAACCCGGTTTACAAGTCCATCAGGATATACTGTAACTGGAATCATCCAAACCAGCGTGTTAAGATTTGGAAGATCATTTCTAGTTAGTATTTCTAGTTCATGGTTCTCTAATTTGCAATCCATTGTCAATTTTGTGATACTAGCAGGCAGCCCAACGTACTGAAACCCCATTGGAACCAGGCCCATTTTTTCAGTAAACGAGAATTCCAGTTCGTCCAAGGACTCATTTTTGTTTAGTAGCAACTGAAGCAACATAGTAACGTTTGCAGAGTTTCCTACAATCAATTTCTCGTTTTTGGGTTTTGTCAGCATAGTCTTGCTAAACTCAATACGAAGTCTGTTCAGGGCGGGCAAATCAACGTTTGAAAATATGCATGGAAGCGTACCTCCATTCAGCGGAACTTGCAAGTCCAATTCCACAAGTCCCTGTCCACATTGAAGTAAGCATGAGTATAAACTGTCATAGTTCTCAAGCCTAAAAAACTCTTTCGTAATCTCAAGTCGGAAGGTTGGGAATGTACTTTGAATTCTTTGGGCCATTGCGGATACAAACTGACTCAATAGCTTGCCATGAGCCTTGACATACGGAGTGTTTGTTAGAGAATTGCTCTTGTCTAGTTTAAGCATAAACAGTGGCTCGCGATATTGAGAAAGTAGTTTAGAAACGCTGAACATCCACGGTTTTGCCACTAGGCGTAGCTTAGCAACATAATTTCCGCATAAACTGCCATCCTCGTACCGCATGGCATAGTCAAGTATGTTTTCTCGGAGCTAGAATAAATTATGTACACTTTCATTGGTTGGCAAAAATTTAACTTGTTAAATTTGAGACGAGTTTTATTAAATTATTTTACCATATCCAGCGCAAAGACCATGTACATGGCTCCAAACTGTTCCAAATGACTGTCCGGCTTTGCTCGGCCTGATGCGTTTCCCATTGTATCGTAAAAGTTTAATCTAATTCAATGGTGTAAAATCGAATAGTTAGAAAATATGTATGGTTGAAATAATCACCAATACAACAGAAACTTAAATATTTCTTGATACTTAATACCAACAAATTAAATTACGATAAACTAATGTACACCATATCATTTAGCATAAAAACTTGATATCGTTTAAACGAGATGCTTAAGCGTTTAATTATCAGCAGATTCTGTGTCAAGATAATCATGGCATTGCGCACAGAAATGTAAAAACAACGTATTGAATTTTAATGTACAATTAAGATTGATAAGATATCACACTATGCTTATCGCGTATAATGATAATATTGAATTATTTGAGTTTAGTGACGCATGAGTTAAAAGTTTATATAGGTATATGCGCGCACTTGTGCATGCTTACCATAAACATTTAGTAAATTATTAATTTATACGTTTGACTAAGCGATAAAGTCACTTGCGAACTATGTTGCAAGTGTCCAGTTTTGTTTATACTGACGAGATCAACAACATATAGTTGGCTTTTTTAAAAGTAATTTTGTTATGAAAAATAAATAAATGATTCAAAATAAGAAACAAGTTTTACTGCACGACTTAAGGTTCTGTGGTCAATGGAATAGTCTATTATCTGTATGATTATCATTTACAAACATCCTTTAAACTTTTTCAGGTTACCTATACTTATGCTACATGCAAATTATTATGTTATCACAGCTTTACTTGCTGCACTACATTTGCCATGTATGCTTGTATGTACATCAGAATGCTATGTAACCGTGGTATAAGGTTTAGACTCAATATGAAAGTGCTGGTTATTTTATTGACATATTAAGGAATGTGTACATTATAGGCTCATTAGGTTCATTATATGTAGTACATTTTTGGTATTAGTAAATCATGCTTGCCTTCGAAACATGTGAACTAACTTGGTAAGTTCTTTACCGGCTTGCAAACTTGGATCTTTCTGAACACACAAATACTCTCTAAAGAATTTGATCATCTCTCTAGTTTGAGGTATCATTGCAAAAATCGTCCTTAGCACAATGCTTGGAAAATGCACACTAGTTATTTCCTGTAATGGTGAATCCGGGTCGATCCCTATCAACGTAGATAGCTGAGAAGGATTCAAACAAAACATTTCCCTCGGAAGCCTTTCTGCAAACCAAACCACCCAATCAAAAACGTTTTCATACTGGATCTTAAACAAGCCGTTCTTTGCTGCGTAATAAAATGATAACAAACAATAGAGTACATCAAGCTGATAATCGAACACACACGGGTGGCTTTTATCTACTAAATATTTAATCGTTTTTGTGCTGTTAAAAAGAGCTCCTGCATGAAGCAGTGAAATAACCAGTGAGCGATTTTGGTCGAATCCCTTCTCACCAAAAATATATTTATCAAGCTGTTTCACTTCCAATACATATTTTAGCATGTCTACCACGTCATAGGCTACAAGCACATGCAAAAGACTTATTTGCAGTCTTCCCAACAGACTCTCTCTATCTTGTACGTTTTCCCAAGGGAAAATTTTGCATTCTTCCAAGCTAAGCAAATATTTTACTGCTTCTAGCTTGTAATTAATAGCTGCTGCTATTATCGCAGTACAACCTAATTTATTCACTATATTTACATCAGCCCCTTTCTCAACCAAATATTTTACTGTTTCAAAATGCCCATGATACGCAGCTTGGTACAAGGTACAAGTCCCAGTGTCTGTCTTTAATATTAACGTTAACCACAAAGTTGTCAACAATGCTTTGAATCACACTAAACCCTCCGTATTTTGCTGCGGCATGTAAAATTGTCCACGCGTTATTTACAATTTGCAAGTAAGGATTTGCTACTTGATCTAAAATATATTTTGAAAATTGTCCGTTATTATTTGCTCCACAGTAAGTTAACAGTTCCCTGTATTCCCCATTAAATCGAAATAGTTTTGCACCGTGTCGTTCTAATAACTTCACAATTTTGACCGGTGCTTTGACATGTGCTGCAATTCGAATTGGTGTAAAGTCGTAACCTTTCCAGCTGTTGTGTTGCACCAACAGCTGGTTTAAAATTTTGTGTTTGTCAGCTTTTATGTTTTTAAGGCTATTTTCCAGTTCTTTAAATTCCACATATCCTTTCACAACACCAGTCATCAACGCACAGGTTTTGTAAAGACAGTCGTGTGGTTTCATAATTTCAACTGATTCCACATTTCCCACCACTACAGCAATCAACGGCGGTGTTTGTTTTCGTAAGTCTCGTTCTTCAACAAAATCTTTGTCGAAAGACATTAATAAAGTCACCGTTTCCAAACGGTTATGATATGCCGCAATGTGAAGTGGGTTCCAATGGGTGGGATCTAAAGTGTTGTAGTTTAGCTGATCAAACGTGGAATAGCAGATATTGCTTTTAATGTTGGTTAGAGCGCCAGAGGATATCAAAACTTTTATCATTTCGTTGTGTCCTAAAGCAGATGCTATAAATAACGCAGTTCGATTGTATTCGTCTGGTTTATTCAGAAAATCTAACATTTTTGGTCCGACTATGGTAAACAAATTTGCCAGAGATTTTACCCCTGCAAAGTGGCCATCTTGGGATAACAGGTGAAGCGGAGTGAGTTGTTTGTTGGTGTATAGCGACTGAGCATAGAATTTCTTGACTATGTTTGAATGCATGCTAGCAAAACGCCAAACAGCAGTGGAGTGAATTGTTTCATTCGGTTCATTTCTATTCACCAGTTCCAAAACCTGTTCAATTGTACTGGCTTCCGTATTTCTGTCTCTTAGTTCAAGACGAATCACTTCCTGGAACAACCTATGAATACCATAGGAATTTGTATCTTCATTTTGGCTTAATAGCGAATAAGACCTAAAACATTCAAAAGCTTTTTGTTTTAGCGCATCTTCACGAAAACCGTCGAAAAGGTCAAAATGAATCGATTCTGGGTCGAGATATCCAAACAGCTGAAGTAAATGTAGATCGTCAGCTGATAACTTCCCGGAGGCACACAATTGATCTGTAGTAATTCGCCAAGTAGTGTATGTAGTTTTGGAATAGTCACAGTCGATGTTCTGAAACGCTGTGGAAGCTAGGAGGGCTTTAGTTTTTTGCTCGAAATCAGCTATGTATTTCCCAACCGTATAAGGAATCGCTGATAAAATGTTTTCTTGAATTATGTAAGCTATAGCTTGCTGAATAGCTAGTGGAAATAGTTGCAGCTTTTCCACTAGAGCTTGACAGTTTTTGTTGGTATAGCAATGACGTAAATTGTGATCGTCAAGTTGAAAGCTTACTAATTTGATAGCTTCTTCCGATTTCAGTTTGTCAATTAAAATCGTTTTTACGCCCGGCCAGCCACTGTTTCCTGACGTAATAAATATTTTGGGTGGAGTAATCCCGGGTTTAACTTTTGGCAGAAACCTTTGATCATGTAATAATTCTGGATTATCACAATTGTCGTATACAAAAATTGTATAAGATTTCTCCAGCTCTCTGAAAATATCTTGGACAATGGAAATTATATCTCGTTCTTCGCCATCGTTTGAATATGTAGGAACCTGAAGTATTCTCGCAAGTCGTTTGAATGATGTTGATATTGTTCCTTCATTATCGGCATTCAGCCATACAGCATTGTTTGGTAGATGTAAGGACAGAAACTTTCGACAAAGTTCTGTTTTACCGATTCCTCCAATGCCGACAACTGACTTGATTTGGGATATAACTGTTATGTTTTGATTTGTAATATTTTTAGCATGTGAGGTCTGATCGGTCAACTCCTGTAGTTCTTCCTCTCGTCCCACAAACGACGAAACTGGAGGTTGCACGTCAAACCAAATTGGCTTGTTGAAAGAATCAAAAATTGCTAGTGCTCCAGTTTGACACGTTTCTTGCAAGCATTTGCGGAATTGTTCTTCTTCAACTGACTTATGTATCAGAAGCTCATACAAATGTTTTGATGCGGCGATATCTCCTGTGGTTTTAAGTATGGCATCCTGCATTAATGCGTTTTTAAAGTAATCAGCGGAACAAACAGAAATGAGAACGAAATTAAGATAAGTTCAATTTACCAAACGTTGTCTTTCTTCAATAGTAATGATTGTCTTGGCTATAAGCTTTGCTAAAAATGCATCATTGCATTTCGTGTTTTCAGCAAGCTTATTCAAGTTTGCCTTATTGCCAAAAGACGTTCGAAGCCTCATCGTAGCAAATTACGAAATCTTGGTAAAGAATAGTGTGGCGTCGATTTACGATGAATACTAAAACGTCTGAGCCATTTGTACCTTATATATTCTGGATTCTTTTGAAATATTGATTAAATCAATACGTATGGATTATAAACACAATTTTGCAACCAGCCCATGTTATCAATAGTTCACAAACAAAACGAAGTAGTTTCCAGCAGGTCAATGCTTGATTATATTGTCGAGCTAATTTGGTTAAAACGAACAAAAATATTCAGGTTATTATGTGACCATGTTTACGTTTGATGAAGTATAATCTAATTGGGTGCAAAAACACGTAACTGAATAACAAACGTTGGAAATTTGATAAGCTTTGAATCATGTTAATGCGCACCGCATGAATCAACACACTATGCTTTATGAATCAAACGTAGTTAATGACGAGCAAAGCCTAGTACTGTCGCAGCATTTTAAACAAAGAAAAGCAAACAGATCTAATCTGTGGATAAAAATTTTATGCACATTTAGCATGCTCTTATCACTTGTGGTAATTTAAGTTAATCCACTTGACACTTGAAGTGCGACGGGACAAAGCCTTTTGAGG
This sequence comes from Entomobrya proxima, assembly GCA_029691765.1. NCBI lineage: Eukaryota > Metazoa > Arthropoda > Collembola > Entomobryomorpha > Entomobryidae > Entomobrya > Entomobrya proxima. The sequence goes on from CM056172.1 coordinate 46,324,037, forward strand.
AACTTTGAACGTTTGCCATTCTCCTAAAAGTTATAACGATTCAAGTTTTTCAGGGTTTAATGAATTTTTTGGTTTGACGTTTTAATCAATTCGCATTCGTAGCAAAAATGACAAAAACATACGTTCCTGTATTAATAGCTACTTTAATCGTCTTGTTGACAAATTTGCAGTTCACCAACGCCATAGATGTCAACTGCACTGACCGTAATAAAAAAGCTGACAATAATATTTTTCAATTCATAATACATGCACTTCAATTTCTATTTCCAGACGTAAATTGGCCAGTTGGTTCCTGTCCGGATGGAGACTATTGGGCATGCTGGAACAAACAAGCAGACCGAAACAGGGTCTGCAAAGGTATTTAACAGCTAATTAATAGCAATTATCACTTTCCATGTGTAACATATTATGTGATTTCAATTTTACTTTATTAGGTATAAAACCCATTGAATATCCATATGTTTCCTGGGGAAACTACATTGAAATTGGATTGCAAAGATCAATTTTGGGACTTGAATTAAGTGACTTAAGATGCTTCTGCTGTCGCATTAACGAATGTGTATATCCGGATGACTATACAATTAGGAATAATGTGCCGACGTTGTATAAAACCTTTGCTGGAGCGTCCATGTACCGCAAATAAAAGCAAACATCAAAAATGAAATATTTTGGAGTAAACGTTTTTGCAGTTGAGAATGCATTTTTATTATGATAATTCATAAATATGAATTCTTTACAGAGTGATTTACAAAGCACTTATCTTAAAACATAAATAAGAGCAAAATTGAGTTGGATTAGTTCCTTAAGTTATGTTTGCATTTTTACTTCAAGTAATATAAAGCATGCACTAAGATTAATACACAAATTGCAAAACAACAGTAAGTATATACCCGCGTCAAATAAATAAATCATTTGCATGGTTTATGTACCATCCTATACACGTCTCCACATGATTTCAGTACAAGGTTGTGCTTTTTTAATTCTAGAATGATTTCTTTTTGGTCTACTTTTATTCTTAGTGCTGAACAGTCCTTGGTACTTAGGATTTTACGCATTATCCTTTCACGTCTGATCCTTCCATTGTTCAAGCTTTTGAATAACATTCTCACTGCGATAAAATCGTTTTGCTTGACAAAAATGTGAAGTGGAGTTATTACCTTTCCACATAGTTTTGTGCAGACAAAATATCTATTCACAATTGATGCATGCCTGCAAGCATGTTTCCAAGCTTCGTAAAATATATCTTCTTTTGGCTCATCCACAGTTGCCAATCTTGTCATAATAGCGTTCAAAACTTCCAAGTTACTTTGATTATCTTCAAGGTCATTTCGAACAAACAATCTTATGATGTCGAGAATTTCAAAATTATTGGAATCTTTGTTATAAACCATAATGTTATGCCAACAAAGAATCTGTTTTGCGTTTTCTAATGTCTGATTTGAAAATATCAACTTAAGAAACCCAAAACTGTTTTGAGAGCAGCCAATGTATGCAACGTATTGCAAAACATTTATAGCTGCTAAGCCTTGTACTTTCTGCTGCTTCAAAATTTCAAGTGAATTTCTCCATGCCAAGACGAAAGGTGAGAAATATGTTCGTTCTATTTGTTTGTATCTTTTTGAAAAAGGTTCAATACATTTATCGATGTGGTCCACAAATTCTTGAATTTCATCGGCCGAAAACTTTCCTTTTAGAATGTAACTAATTGCATTTTCCAAGGCCAATGGATGATTTCCTAATTTGTCGCAAAGTTGCTGAAGGATTTCATTTGAACATTTGAAATTTTCTAGTCGCCCACTTGCATAGGAAAATGCATCAAATGGTTTTAGCACATTTAGATGCAGCCGATTTTTAATACTGGTATCCAAGTTACTGATTTGCGATGTGATTATAATTTTTGGACAAGAAAATCCTTCATTTTGAAGGTTTTTAAAGGACTTAGGAATCATGATTTTTAACAATGCTGGATCATTACATCCGTCATATAAAAAGAAACAGTTTGATTTGTTTTTTGCCACGTAGTAAAAGATATCCTCCACCATATTCTCTATTTGGCTTGGTGGATAGTTGTACCCAAAAAGTGTTTGTGATATGAAATTCACATCTTCTGCAATGGCTTTTACATTGTGACATCTAAAGAAAAGTGCATGGTCGCACAAATTTAAATTCCACTTTTTGATGTTGTGCAAGTATTGAATACAGATTTCGGTTTTTCCAACTCCAATTGCTCCATGTACCAACGTGATATACGAAGACGAGGTAACAAGGTTTGTGAAATTAATCATAGAATGTAATTCCCAAAGTTCAGATACTCGTCCTTGGAAAGTACTAAGTGGGTCTGGAATATTCCACAACAGCTTTTTAACTGAACTTTGTCCCACAACGTTGACTTTTGCATTAAGAACTTCAAGTGCTCCAGTTTGTCTTGTGTTTTGTAATGCAAGTACAAGTGCATCGTAGGATCCTTTCCTTGTAAGTAGAATGTCGTATAGACATGTAGATTTTGATAACTGTGTGCATCTGGAGTTCTGAAAAAGGAAATATGGTATTTTACGGATAAGAAAATGTTTACTAGTAAGTAAGATTAACTCACCACCAACTGAACATCCGCTTCAGTTAGAATTTGTTCGGAACTTAAATAAGATAAGGAAAGGGTTGAGCAGTTTGTCCGTCGAATAATATTGTCCAAGTTTTCCACAATGACACGTTTCTGTTTTTCTTCCATCTTGTTCAATGACCAGAAATTGTGTACTTTGTATTTACTTTAACAGATAGTTGCTTTAACTTTTGAATATTACTTTTCTTTTACGAATAAGTTAACAATAATTCAGCCCAAATACAAATGTATTTAAGTAAGTAAGTAAAAATTTGCAAACGCTGCTCAACGTTGTTAAAGTATAACAAACATTTTTTGCGACGTAGATAAACGTTTGACACGTATAAATAAGATTACTCTCTATATTATATATATTTGTATAAGTTTGTCAACAATGATTGATAACCCTTCATATATAAAATAGGGTGATCAAATAAGAAATCAGTTTACATCGTTTTGAGTGACATAGTTTTCTGCAAAATAAAATAAATATTTAATGAGGTTATCTGTCAATCAGGCATACGCTTATTGCATTTGATCCACAAATCAGGTTTTTGATCGTCATTATAATTTTGGTGATGTAATATTACCGAATTTATTTTCTTACGGAATTATCAATTAGGTACGAAGTTATTTTTTATCAAACCTTTTGTTTGTAAAATCAAAATTAAACATTAGCCTGGCAAGATCCCGGTAAATGACGGATGTTCTGTTGAATAAACATTTTTTAATCAGAACGTCAATAAACATACCTTCTTCTTAAAATAAATTCATGCACGATTAGTCAGGCGTTCTAGGATTCAAGATAATATATTAAAAACAAGTTTATGTTTGATGATAGAAGGTAGATCTTCTAGTCAGTTAACGTTCAGTGGCTTTCTTGTTTGGTTATTATTTTAATCGATTTTAGATAAAACAAATTTGTAAGATCCTCGTTGCAGCGTATCAGCATGTGATATTATTATAATTATCATGAAGTTTTCGAATTTGCTATTGGGTGTACTCCCGTAAAAGCTAACGGCAAATTGGCGAAAGCTTGGGTTTTAAAAATAAATTCAGCCTCTTTAACCATTAAAAATGAATAACTCTATTATATAATCTATGTAAGTGCACAAACATGACATTTGTAGAATGAATTTTGAACAAAGTGTATAGTATAATATTTGTATTACGTATGCGCTAAGCGTGTTGGATTTAAATAAAGCTAAACTATACGCATGCTAAGCAAATTCTAACAAACACTTTAAACCAAAGTTACAAACAACGTAACTTAGTTAACTAACGTTTTTTGTAATCAAACAAACGTAACGTGTGCATAAAAACAGCATGCGTAGCACTGTTAAAGTAGAAGGCTCTTATTATTCGTTACATTAAGAATTTCATCAAGCTTGCTTACTTCGCACAATAAATTAGTAGGTGTGACACAGTGTTTGATATTTTGTTTTGTATGCTTGAACAAATGTACCTTTCTTTTCATGTCAGTTCAACGTTTACTTATTTCTGGATTATCTTTGAACCAAATCAATAATCGGTTGAACGGTTGAACGACACAGATTGTGTATAGTGTAAAGATAAATATTTATTGTAATCAATGTACTAAGGCAGCAGGATAATGATGAGTTTCTCCACTACATTGCAAATTGCAAACTTATTTGGATCAGCGATCAACAGTATGATAAAAGGTAAAGCAAATATAAAACTTTATTTAAAATATTTTGTTTGCTTCACACCTTAAAAGTTATTTGTAACATAAACTGAAATTGTTTTTATAGCTGTTTTAATAAGTTGCTTTGCAAGACCCATCAATCACATCGAGTATAGTAAGCAGCAACTTTAAAATAACATGTCACAAAACGGATGCTACATTACAGTAAATAAGTTGATGTATTTATATTTGATAAGAGTAAAACGAATAAAACTAGTCCATCACTTGTGCCATGTTCTGTAGCGTTTGTAAAATCTGCATATATAAGAGTCTCCGGGAAAAACTTTCATCACAGTTATAACCACTCAAGCTTCATTAAGACTTATAGATTTTTCTGTCTGACGTTTTCATCTTTTTGTAGTGAAAATGGCAAAAACGAACTATTGTATATTTCTAATTGTTTTAATCATCTTGCTGACTTCCTTACAATTTGTTATTGGATGCAGTGACCGTAATACAGAGCATATAAAATTATAATTTTGTTTTTTTGTTTTGTTCATGCTTTGGTAACGCCTGATATATAAAATAGGCCGACCAAATAAAAATCCAGTACGCGTCGTTTCGAGCGACACAGTTTTTAATAGTTTATGAGGTTATCTGTCATTGAAACCTTCGCTTATCACATTTGGTCCACTTAGCAGGTTTTTGGTTGTCGTTTTAATTTAGGTGATGTAATATTATTGAGTTTGTTTTACGTGATACGTTATCAATTGCCTATGAATGTTACTTTTTGATGAACAAAGTAAGCAGAAACGAGGACAGGAATATTCCAGAAGATTCGGCAAGAGCTCTGATTGGCCAAAGGCTCGAGAGCTGCGGAAAGGACGGGGGCTTCGAACTTGGTCGCCGTCGCGAGAAGAATTACGTTTAGTTAGAATGTAGAGATGGTCATTGTGGTCTGAGCAGGCAAGCAGCGAGCATCGGCTCAACATTATTCTCAAGATTTTTTGAGAACTACAAACACAGAAAATACTACGCAGCAACTTTGCGATAACCTGTCATGAAACGGATGTTACCTGACTGTCAATCAAAAGATGAAATTATTTTTGATAAGATTTCATAGCACAAAACTAGTCCACCACTTGTGAGACATTCTGTAGCGTTTATAAATTCTGCATATCTGAGACAATTCTGCAAAAATGTCTCATTATTACAGTGATAACCACTCAAGCTGCTTCAAGGCTTAGATATTTCTCTATCTGACAATTTCATTGTTCAAGCGTAAAATGGCAAAACCAAACTGTTGTGCATTTCTTATTGGTTTTATCATCTTGTTAACTTCTTTGCAGTTTGCTGTGGGATGCAGCGACCGTAATAAAAAACATTCCAAATTATAATTTACTTTTCTAGGAATATAGTATTACAAGTAAGTTTTTCTTTTCAGGTGTTAATTGGCCAGTAGGCTCTTGTCCCGATGGGCACCGTTGGGCATGCTGGTACTACAAGAGTGACCGAGATTATGTCTGCCAAAGTAAATTACAGCTAATTTCCATCAGTACCTTTTGCTGTTTGTTTCAAATTGCTTATGTAACTAACAATTGTTTTTTTTAATTTTCTAGATACAAAACCAACTGAGTATCCATATGTTCGCTGGGGAAATTACATTGAGATGGCCTTAGGTGACTACAGCTGCTTTTGCTGTCGGACTAACGCATGTCCTTATCCAAATGACAACGTAATTTGGGATAAAATTCCTTCGTCGTATAGACGTTTGGGTGGTACCCTTTATCACAGAGAATAAGGAAATATCAAGAAAATCAGTAATAAAACGCTTTGAACTTGTCTTTTTCAATTGTTTACTTTTAAATATATTTGACTTAAAATGATGTTTACTAATAAACACATGCTACGAATTCAAAACTCTTGTATTCAATGTATTATTCTATTCAAAACTTTTAATAATCAAAACATTGTATTTATATATATGTATTACATTAGTACAATGAAAGCATTAATCTAAGGTCAGGTTCTAATAGAAAAAGAAACAAGTTTGAGCTTTGCAATTTGATTTGATTCATCCATTTATATATTATTAAATTATGCGGTTACTGTTTTGCTATATCAACTCCTAAAACGTTTTCTCACAATAAGCATTACAACAAATGCAACAAATCCAATGCATACCATTTCAGCACTACTAGCAAAAATTATGTGATTTGCAAACAAAGTTAATATAGAAGATACTTGTACTTTTAGTTGCGTGGATGAATGCCATTTCAAAACGTGTGAGTACAAGAGCTAGATTTGGATATTTAACAAGAGAATCTCTATCAGTTCAGCACAATCAAAAGTTTATAAGTTTTGACAGAATCAGCATGGTAGATCGACTACATTCCTACACCATTCCATATGCCCTTGGCATATCTGCTCGTCTAAAGCTGTTGACGAATTCAACAGAAGTAAACTCTCATTTGATTACAACAATAAAGTACAAAGATTCTAACTAAATCACTAAATCTAACGTTGCCGCCCAAGTTACCTATCGTAAAAGAAAATTATATTCGATTGTCAGTATAGTTTACTTGGTTATCGGTCACTCCAACATTTGCTAATCTCATTTGATGCAGAATATGATTGATCGATTCGTCTTGAAACAAAACAAGGTTATGCATATGCATTTTTATCGGATTTAACTGGCTTAAAGAACATGAAACACACTATTCAGATGCATCATTATTAGCTCGCTGCTTCTGCCGGAGAGCTATTTAAGATATCGGTGTCCGTTTGTCCGTCTGTCCGTCCGTCGGTCGGTCCGTCTGTAGACTTTATTTTTGGGCTTTTGGGCTCCAGACCAGGGTAAATGGGCTCTAAACCAGGGTAAATGGGGTAAACTCCTTTCAATCATATCGTTATATTGATCGTTGATCCAAAGTGTCATCTAAACCGACACCTATTAGTGCACAGTACCGAAAAGCCATTTCAGTGCCGTCGTTGCGCTACTACTTTCAACCAGGAATGGAATTTAAAAAGACATCAACGTGGTTGCCACAAAATGCTTGACTGAGTGTGAATTTTATTAAGCTTACTGTCAACATTTCATTTGATTAGAATTGAACTAAAGGTGACTTTCGTAAAAGAATTGTATGTAGTTTAGGCAAAGGCTTTTGGAAATATTACGCCGTATTTTGGTCGTAGTTTTTGAATAATGCACTTTACGACTTTTGTGTCTATAAACGTTAACTTTCGATGTAAGGATATTATCTTTACCTTGGGTGCTATATGCATACATGAAGCATATACACAAACAATAACTTTAATATAAAGATTCGTGGGTAACAATACATACCTATTCATTTTGCGAGTCTTATTTAATGTACAATGATCTGGTACGTTCTATTGAAATATTTTATCACCAAATCATAAGTAGCAAGGAACAGATCTTAAAATGCATTAGGCATTAGTACTCATTTAGTTTGCAATAGTTGTACTACAGCATAATAAGTAGTATTTTTGGTTTGTAAAACAAAGAAGACTAGATAGGACCTACTGGATGGTAGAAGATAGCTTTGTAATAGATTTATAGCGTAAGAAAATAAAAACTATTTCTGTTGGCTTTACTTTACAAGACATTAAAACACTGGTTTCTTTATGTTTTCTAAACATTCTATTTTTACACAGTACTTTGGGTAATTACCAAACTTACAATATAATCTAACAAAGCATCCATATAATTCATTTGTATATCCCTGTCAATTATTCCCACATCTCCAGCTGGCAAACTAATTTGTATTAAGGGTTTTTAAAGTTTTCACCAACAATTTCATTTTATACCTGGTGTTTGCCTTATACACTAATCTATTCCATGCAACCAGCAACTTATCAGAAACTATAAAATAGGCACAACCCAATTTTAAAAACCAGTATAAAAGAACTGCAGCTATTACAAGTATGAAACAAAATAACAACACTAGCATCATATGTCCCTTTTTGTATCCGGAAATAACTGAAAATACACATAAAATAGTACCACAAAAGATTGCAGATAAACCAACAGAGGTAGCTATGTAATCAAAACTAAACATCATTTTGGTAGCTACCATACCTTCCTTATAAAGTGTAAAGCTTTTGTTATCCGGAGTAACTTTGAATAAAAAGTGCAAATATTTGACTCTATACATAAATTACCATTCCTAGTGTAAATACGGTTAAATAGCTGTGCATCACGTATTGGCAAACATATATGTTAATTACGTATCTAAACAACTTAAATGGAGTTTTGTGCACAAAATCCTCCAGAAATATTTGAGGTACAACCCAACTTGCGTCAACGTTGTGAAGCACAAAAAATATTGCAAGCATCAGGCAACCAATTATATGAGAAATTACAAAAGCATCAGCAAATAGGCCAAATTGGGCGAGTCCTTTTTGCATGTCTAAATATTAAGAACAACTGTTAGATGGCTCCATTGAGTAAATTATTTATAATATTGCTGTGTTTTAAATATCTTACCAGGTGTGCGGAAATAGCTGGACTTTTCAAAACACCATTTTAAAATCTCGGCCACCTCTTTTCCGTCCAAACACAACATCAAGTCTCCAGCTGCAAATGTAAACACAAGGAGAATTTGGAAAACTAGGGCGGCTAGGAAAACAATTGAAAAGAATTCTGCTTTGAGCAGACAAAAGAGCAAGGAAGAACCGCAGCAACATAGGGCAAAGAGCCTTAGACAAGCAAGTCCAATCAGAAAGGGCAACGTTTTTTGACTGTCGAATTTCCACTGTTTTGCAGCAGAATCCCAACAAAGTGGAGAAGGAAACCAGAGTTTTCCGTGCAGAGACAATAGCTCTGAGGCAAAGTACAGGAGACGATTTGAAGTAGACATGACTGTAGTTTAGAAAAGCAAATCTAGAAATGAATTGACATTCACAAAGTTCATGAAATGACATTTTTTGGTAACCTTTTAGATAACCGGATATTAGTAATTTTGGGTTACGTTGTATCTGACTTGAAATTGACCACTTCCTGGGGTATTTAATATTTGCGAAGGTACTCACTAGTTTCCGTTCCGGTAACATAATCCCTCTTATATGAAATTATATTGCAAAATGGCAAATGTTGAAACTAATTGTTTATAACGTACAACAAATGTAGTTTCCGTTGAATAATAATATGCCGCATGCTCATGCATAATTTGCTAGAAGTTGGGTTTCTCAACAATTTTCAACATTTTAGTATAATTGGTGGTGATAGCATTCATAGAAAACCCTTAATATATGAGTACCGGTTTAAAAATTGTATGCATGAAACACGGCATCTTGTATAACTCAATGAGTTTTACATCATCTAAGAGCTATTTAGATAATTTACCTAGCTAGCAGAATTTAATTGCTTTGTGACAAACTAGCAGCTAGGCGTGACGTTCTTCAATTTGATTATTATATGTCCTGTATGGAAAGTTTTAACTGCTTCCAGATTCCTGTGAATTGATACATTTAAAAAGATTGGATAATACTAGTTATTGCGTTTGAGATTGAAAATGCCTTGCATAACACAATAAATTTTTTATATTAAGCTTGGTATTTAATACTAGAGAAACGCATACCTTTATTCCTTCAATTTGCATTTAAGAGCTGTGCAACCGATTTTCTGGTTGACAGTCAAATGACTGGTTGTTCTTGTTAAATGGCAGATTTTCTACTTCAGCAAGTCGGTAACCTGCTGCTGGTATAATTGTTCGTCCTAAAATATATAAGGTTTTAAATTTAATTGTTGAAACAAATGGTTTATTAAAACGTTTCTGGTCAACGATCTGTTATTACCATGCTTAGAAAACTGTGTAAGTTACAACAACAATACGTAAGTAGCCAATTTATCACATCTGCTCAAATTGATGCCAAATTTCATGAACTGAAGAGATTTGTACAAATTTGCAGCTATTTAAAAAAAATATATTGACATGCAAGTACGTTTGTCAACAACCAAAGTTTGCTTACCAAACCTCAAAACAGAAGCCATACTTTAAATTAAATTATATTCCTCGTGTATTGAATATTTTTCCTTGTATTAAAGGTAGTTTTCCACTCAATTTAACCATTTAACCGTGGGTTTTTTTGATGATTTATACCTATTGATAGAACTAGGCACGGTGGATACATTGCATAAATTACCGTACAAATTGAACAAACAAGTCCAAAGCTTTTTAGGTTCCAAGAACATCGTTATCATGAAGGTAGCTGGGGGACGTTGCCTGTTTTAGTAACAATTTTCACCAAAAGGACCCACGTTTTCAGGCAAACCAAAGTATTTTTTTCGTACTGGAGACTTTGGAGATATTTTTAAGATCCTAGACTTGATGGTGTCTCGTATTCTTTAATTAGTTTCAAAAAATGTGAAAAATGCACGGTGAAAAAAGCAAACTATCTGGCGGCACAAGAAACAAATAAGGAGATATCAATAACACTCGTTTGTTCATTCCAATTCAGAAGCTTATTTATATTGTGTCTAGTTTTTAGTCAACCTTCATCTTGTTCTTTGTTTATCACATCCAGCAAAAAACGGCGTCAATACTGCGCATTTGTTATGTTCATAGTAAATGAATTATGTGCAAAACAACCTGTTTGTTTTTGTTATTCTCAGTAAACATGTAACTGTTGTTTTAGAGTGAACTAGGATATGTTGGTTAATAAACAATTGAACGTATTTTCTCCATAGTATGCTGATACTAATTATAATAAGCTTTATACTTAAAACGAGATATTTTTGTTAGCTTTTATACATGTTGAATGTTGTTGTCAAATTAACAGGAAGTATGCTAGCGCGTGTAAGGAACGTAAATTAAAAAACAGACAAATCAATTCTCCACGAGGCCAGTATAAATACAGTTAGAAACCAGCACGTGTGAAGTAATTAAGTATTTGTTGGTAGGCATACATGTTTGCTTGAAGTGCGATGTGGGTAAAAGTATTTTTAACGGTTAACCTTGGCCATAGCATTTTTCATATTAGCTACTTTGACAGTTTTGGGTCTGTTGCAAGTGAGCCTCCAGCGCAAACCAATCAAGCTCTGCTCTTCTTTAACCAAGAATTTTTTGCTTGGCATTTAAAAAAAGCTCTGATAATTTTAAACGCAATGAAATTAATCGTGTTTTTGTTGTCCTGTCTGGTTCATAGTTCTTATCAAAGCAGAAACAACGACAATGAACATAACATTAATAAATTAATAGAGCATTTTCCAACTTGCCTGATACAGCTGGTCAGTTTTGAGTTAATAAATTTACCACACTTGAACTCCCCAATCGTAGTTACTTATGTTAACTTACACCACAAAACTGACACAAACTTGAATCCAGTCGATTTTACAACCAAGTTAAAAAACTGGAAGTGTACTTTGCAAGTTTTTCTGTTTCCACCGAAGCATATAACCAACACAAATAGTTTCTATAACGCCGAGCTTAAACAAAACATTCTCAATTTTCCACTTAGCCTGCTATTTTTTGGCAGGCCCACAATATATCAGAACTCTATTACAGCACAGCATTATCAAAGAACGCCCCATGAAACATTTTGTGTTTTCGTGTCGGACCTTAGCGCCTCGGCAACAAATTTGGAATCTGTAATCACAAAATTGTCAATCGTTAGTACCTTCGCCCATTTTCTAAATCAGAATATTTTCGAACAAGCTCAATATTTTGCTGAATTGTTTGTAGTGGCAGCAAAGGAAGTAAACTTTAACAAATTTGAAGTGGAAAATGAAAACCTCTGGTATTTGTGCCGCTTTTGCGATTACTGCAATCTGTACAAACCCATTCAACTAAATTACAATACATTGCCATTCATAACCAACTATGTTGAAAACCTCAAATCCATTTCAGTTTGGAATCTTTCTCCAAAAGACAATCCCGATAGTTGGAAATTCGATCAGATACTTCGCCAAAATCCAAAACAGTTTTTGCATTTTCCAAACGTATACAAGGAATGGCATGAAGGCACCTATTCAGTGGTTTATATGACACAAGCACTTACATCTCTAATTCTTGGAAATCACACATTTTGGCTCGAAAGCACCAACAGCGTTTCACCTATTTCTGTTAAAATGCACTGCAATTTCACTCCAGAAGTTTCCAATTCCCTTCCTGTTGTATACTGGTGGAGATCGCACTACTTTGAGCTTAATCTACCAGTTGAATTCCACCCATTTATATTTATTGCTATTGGTGGGCCACAACAATTTCAAAGCGCACTACAATTCAATTTACTGTTAATGTCACTTGATACCAGCATTTGGATAGGAATAATTGTTAGCTATTTTGTACTCCCAATATTTATCTGGTATACAAAATGCTTTCATGGGTCAGCAAAAAATTGTGATACGCTAATGGTTTGGATTTCGTTGCTACTCGAGCAATCTCACAGGTGCTTTGGTGCGTCAGATAGGCCTATACGCTTTTGTTTAATTTTTGCTCCGCTAATACTAGCTGGGTTACTGTTTAGTAACGTGTACAAAGGTGAAAACATCACGAAGCTAACTCTACCAACAAAACGAATACCACTTGAAATGGTAGACGATCTGATAAAGCATAAATTCAAGTTGTACCAACTTGATTGGCACTATACAATGAAGGTTACTGAATCTCTAAATGTTACATTGCCCCCAATGCTACCAACTGTACAAGAAAATTATATCAGGTCAAATGTTGAAACATTGTACAACTATACATCTTTTGAAAAGATTATTGAGCAGCGTAAAGGCCCAGTAGCTCTATTTGAGCCTGCTGAAGAATTGTTTAGTCATGTGCCTAACGTGATGCAAAAACTACACAACAGTCCAACGGTTGATATTAGTATTGGCAAAGAACAAAGTGCAGGTCATTGGTGGGGTATTAAACTGGTAAATAATAACAACCGAATGGTCTCAAGAAGAATTCAAAGAGTGTTTGAAACTGGCTTATCAACAGAATGGATACTAATGTGGCATAGAAGAATTGTGCTAAGGGGACATCCGGGAAGTCAAAAATGGGCTATTAATAATGACCTTCAGCAAATTGTTACAGATAGAGAGAATTCTCGTATAGGGAAGGTTTCTCCATCTGTTAGTTTGTATGGGGCTATTTTGACGATTTTTGTTGTATATGGAAGCCTGTTATTATTGTCATCTTTTGTTTTTGCTTTTGAGGCAGTGCGAAAATGGAAATGGGTGGGTAAAATGTGCTTGTCCCGTATATTAATGGTTACATGCAAGTGCACAAACTCAAAGAAAACATTCTTTGTAGTAAAAAGCTATAATGGAGTTATGAGTGAATACTAATTCTGGTTTGCATAATTTTAGGAAATAAATGTAAAAGGGATTTTGTGTAGTATGTAATACTAATTTAGATACCTATAGTCATTATAAAAACATGTAGAATGGTTTGATGACCGTAGGTCTAAATCAAAGCAGTTGTCTGTTGATTTATTGGAATATGCTTGGTAATAAATATTCCACGTATCTTCGGGGGGTCACACCCAGGAGTATACCATTACCTTTACAATATGATTTAACATATTCCTGTAAAAATATTACATAATAAATTGTCAATTGTCTTAAATAAATATGATTATATAACCCATAGTTCATTAAATAGTCGTAAAACTATCCTAATTACCAATTTGATATGCTACATAACTCTTCTTATTCAGTCACAATTTTTTCTCACTAACTGTATTACCTAAGTTTTTGTAACATGTAGAAAGAATTTAAAATGTCTGTGCACCTTTTTACTACTTGCCGGAAATCACTGGCAATTTTCCTTGTATTTTATCTGTTCACTTTTGGAGATTCCAAAAAACACAAGAAAAGTCGCGCCAGCATATACAACATTTATCCTGTGGAACTGCATTCTGATGAAGAGGACTTTAGCTATCCGCATGATGATCTTAGTGGAAAAGTCGTTATCAACTTAGATACTCCAATTGACTCTCAAGGATGCAGAGATAATGACCTTTACCATATGGATTTCGACAGATGGTAACATACAAAAGCTTCTAATTTTGAGCTCATATAATTTCTTAAATTTTGCAACATGTTTATCTACAGCGGTGGTTACTATAAGTGCCACAGGCAGGTCGAAGGCCAACCGTATACACGAACTAATTTTACTTGTCCGGATGGCTATGTATTCGACGAAGCACGCCAAGACTGCGGAGACACCCTTTGCTCCGATCTACCTCCATATCCAAAAGTACCTGATGGCTGGCCTGAGTGCCCGCGACATGGAAGAAAATTCCAGGTTCCTGGAGATTGTCGCAAATTTTTCGTTTGCTGGTGGACCGGAAGCTATTACACCTATACTGTAGGAGATTGTGGAAGTGTTTATTTTAGAGCAACGTATCAAATTTGCATATCACAAGAAACGTGCCCGCAAAATTGGTACAATGAAACTGGAGAATGGGGCTGCACCCCAGATTTAAACCAACTATTTCCCCACCCGGGTACATTATGCATAAAAACTAAATTGGTTTTAGTAAGGTTTAAAACATATTGCTTTGACAACATTTTTCAGATAACTGCAATCAGTTCTTTCAGTGTCACCATTGTGATGACAAAGACGACCCAAAGGAACCAGGAACTCCTACTCCTGTATGCGTTGAAGTTCGTGATTGCCCCAAAGGAGAAGTATTTGATGTTAAAACTAAAGAATGTATGAAAAAAGGCAAATGTCAACCGAAACTGAATAAGCTACCACCCGGATACAAATGTGATGGAGACGGTTTACTAACTGTTCATCCATCAAACTGTAAAAAGTTTTATAAATGCTTTTACTGCAAAAAGAAGAAACCAGAGGATGAAGATGAGTGGTGTTATAACAAGTTTCACAGTTGTCCTACTGGAACGTTTTTTGATAATATTTTAAGAACATGTGTAAAATCTAAAATATGTCCACAAGATTTACTTGAGCTACCAGAGGAGCCGGGATACAAATGTTCTACTGATGGAGAGAAAAATGTGCATCCTAAAGATTGCAGTAAGTAAAATATAAAAATTTATCAAATGTTTAGAAATGTAGCTTTTAAAAAAATTAAATTTTTTGCTAGGTCAATATTATTTGTGCATCAAATGCTCAAAAGGAAAAGGCTGGTGCTATGACCCACTAAGATGCTCTATGGGCTATCTTTGGGACGACTTACAGAAAAAATGTACAAAGACAGATAGTTGTCCTCAAGATTGGAAACCACTCCCACCTGAACCTGGTTGGCAGTGTGAGACACACGGAGAAAAAAATCAGGTTGAACTTTGTTTTAACAAACTTGTTTTCCGTCAACTGACGATTTACAAACGTTGGAATTACGATTTGTTTATCCAGGTCCCTAATGCGTGTACTGAATATTATACATGTATTCGCTGCGATCGTCCTTATAAGTGGTGCTATACTAAACACACTTGTAGCGATGGCCAAACATTTGATGAAGATATAATGGAATGTGTTCACGGGCGGTACACTTTATATTAAAAGTTTAAAATACTGTAAATTATTGAATTATGAAACAAAGATGGTTTACAAAGATTCTTTAAAATAAATTAGGTGCCCTCAATGGCCTGAAATTTTGCCTACAAACTGGACCTGCAGAGAAGAAAATATGTTAGAAATCGACCCTACTGACTGTAAGCATACAAGAAGTATTAGTTTATGTTTTCAAAGCTTCGGTTTTCTTACTAATTCTAATTCCGTTCTGATGTAGGCAAGAAATTTTATAGCTGTGTAAAGTGCCCAGGTATGATTTTAATTTTTATATCAATGTATGGTAACTTGCGGTTTAAACTGTTAAATTTAATTCCTGGCACACGAAGACAACCATCCATGGTGCTACTACCCGGATATGTGTCCACCCGGCTTATGGTTTGACTCGCGTCAAAAGAAATGCGGTGTTCGAGAAAGATGTCCAAGTGAAGATAAAGAGTTACCTGAAGGCTGGAAGTGCCTGTCGGAAGGCGAGCTGCACGTCTGGCCGGAAGACTGTCGGTAAGGAATTGCTATTTTTGTATTTTATTATTATAAGAAACACGGATTGTTTAGAAAAGTTTATTTGCATCAAGTTTTAAAGAAACTGAGGCTTTTAGTAAAAGAATTTACTTTTGTACAAGATAATAAGCCGTTAAGATTTTTATATTAATCAAATTACCATAAGGGAGCAAAATATTCATCAAGTGACAATAGATACACGTCTGGGAAAATGACTGCAGAAAGTCATACTTAACCAATTGTAATCAGATATATTTAGCAGTTTAAAATTATTTATTTGGAAGGCTACATCGGATTGTGGTTGCGCTTTATATAGTCCGACGAAAAACGAAAACTATTTTGCGCTGCATTGTTTTGCATTTACAATGCGGACTTCAAAGAAACATCTAAATTACCCATTGAATTCTAAATAATCGTTGTGAGGTTTTCCATTGTTCCATACATAGGAATTGTATTCATATAAGTTATAAATTTTTTTTGACAAACAGCCAAAGTTTTTTTTTTAACTTGTGTTTATAAAAACTGGTAACGTAGTGAAGAAATTCTGTACATTTTGAGGAAAAAACTGTAAGAATTCTTTGGTTATTTTCCTGTTTCAGAAAATACTACGAATGCTATCGCTGTAGTTATCCAAGAGGATGGTGCATAGAAGAAAACATTTGTCCGTCTGGTGAAACATTGTAAGACATCTATATTTCACAGGTTTTTTTCGATATCTTGTTCTGGTTTTGATTTAAAATTATTTATTTAGTGATGACATTTTGGATATGTGCGTTCTTGGAAAATGCCCACAAGATAAAGTCGAATTACCAAAAGGTCCGGGATGGCACTGCATGAAAAATGGAGAAATTAACGTAGTTCCAGGAAAGGGCAACTGCAGTAGGTACTATGAATGTGAGGTTTGCAGTAAACCAGGAGGTGAGTGACTGACACAGTATATGGCTAAAGGGCTTAAATGCAGTAATTTGTGCGGTAATTTTTACATTATCATATCTGTCAGGTTGGTGCTACACTGAACACGAGTGTGGCAAAGATCAAAACTTTAACGATGAAACAAAAACCTGTGTAAATGGCCGGTGTCCACAAGAACCGGAACCAATTCCTGTAAAGTGGAATTGTACAAAAAATGGAGAGCTAAACGCTTATCCGGAAATCGATGACTGTGACAGGTTTGCATTTAAAATTGCTGCATAACAATACCTAAAAAATAACTGCACGAATGCATAAATGAATACAACAATACATTTATTTCTAAATTTTGTTTGTCTTAAGCTACTATGAATGTATATGGACCGGCGAATACTATACCTGGACAAATCATGATTGTCCCAGCGGACTATATTTTGATAATATTGCAAAGAAATGTGTGGATCCTCCATGCCCACAACTTTTAATAGAAATTGGACCTGAGCCCGAATGGAAGTGCACCAGACAAGGAGATGTTACGGGTGACATACACACAAAACAATGCAAATTGGCTTTCAACTTTTCTAAAATTTAATTCTTGCAAATTTTTTGTAGTTTACCCACCAAATTGCCAACAATGGGTTGAGTGCTACAAATGCAGTAAACCCCGAAACTGGTGCTATCTCGAAATTGAAAGTTGTCCTACCGGAACCTTCTTTGATCAAATTGAAAAAGTTTGCACACCTGGAACAATCTGTCCCCAAAATCGACCCGAAATATTTGGAAACATGACTTGCTCAATGAAACTAGAGCAGCATGTTTGGGAGAACGATTGCAGGCGTTCTTATATTTGTCACAGGTGTGAAAAACCTAAAGGCTTTTGTTATGAAGAGGCAGTTTGTCCACCGGGTCAAACCTTTAGTGAGGAATTGCATACATGTGTTCAAGGCCGTTGTCCTCAGTTGCCACCTAAAATACCGGATAATTGGAATTGCACTAAGGCTGGTGAAAAACATGGTAACATTTTATCCAAAAGTTAAAAAATAAATTTATTAATAGGCTTCTACTGTAAATCCATTTCTTTGCTACAGTTTACGAAAAGGACTGTAGCAAATTTTACACTTGCATTGAATGCGAGGACGGGCCTTGGTGCTACAACGGTTTAGAAAGTTGTCCGAAGGGATTTACATTTGACGAGAAGCTTTCAACTTGTGTTCGCGGCAGATGTCCTCAGTATCCTCAGCCAGTACCGCCTGTTTGGCCAGCTTGTGTTGTCGAGGGCTCTTTAAATGTATATCCTGGAAATTGCAGTAAGTTATTACAAAATGATGACAAATAGCAAGTATTCATAATTTAACCCAAATAGCGGAAGTTGCAAAAACGGTTGTTTGCCATGTCTGCACGTATGCTTCTAATAACTCTTTATTTGTAAGGTATGTATTACAAATGCGTCGCATGTCCGGATACCATGGACGATTGGTGCTTTACATTACACGAGTGCAAAGATGGAGAAAGTTTCGACAATCTAAACAAAAAGTGCGTATCAGGAAGATGTAGGCAGTGGCCGCCTAAGTTACCGGAAGGTTATAATTGCACTATAAATGGTGAACTTGAAGGTACGTTTAGGACAAACTGTCAAATTAAAGCATGTTGTTAGCTTTACAAATTCAAAAGTTATCTAAAACTAATACAATGTCAATTTGCGCAGTGGATCCTAACGATTGCTCAGCCTATTACAAATGCATAAGTAACTGCCCGGACGATGATTGGTGCTTTGAACCTAAAAAGTGCGCCAGCGGATATACGTTTGACCGTATATTAAAAGCCTGTGTTGAAGGTAAAAAGGAATTTTATCTAAGTTTTAAATATTCTTTGAAAATTCTATGACCTTTTTGAAATTTGTAGGACCCTGTCCTGGAAAGCTCCCTGTGCTACCAGTAGGTCCCGGTTGGCATTGTGGTTCAGATGAAGAAACGCATCTTTTTCCTGATGACTGTAGTTCTTTCTATTCCTGTCGCCGCTGTCTCCATGCTGAAAATGGCTGGTGTTATGAGAAACTACATTGCAGTGCAGGACAAACGTTTAGTGAGGAACTACACCGTTGCATCACAGGTCGATGTCCTCAATATCCAAATCGTATACCGGAAGGAGTAACGTGCAAAGACGAGGGTGACTTGCACGTGAACCCTGACAGAAAACGTTGTTTTGAGTATTTTAACTGTACAAAGTGTCCGGATGGTGGATGGTGCTATTATTTGGATACGTGTCCTGGAAATCAGAATTTGTAAAAATATCACAAATTTGCAAATTGCTTTTACACATTGGAAGACATGTATTTAAAATTCATTTTTATGATTTAGTGACGATACGAATAAGACGTGCATTGATGGAAAGTGTCCCCAGAAACCGGTACGCCCACCTAGACCAGAACGGGAATGTTTTACGTTGGCTGATGCTGGATACAGAAAACCAGGTATTTTTACAAATTGAAAGTTTCTTTCTTAAAATTATCCGGTTTCCATTTTTACAATAACTTGAAATATATATAATAGACTTGGAAAACTGTCACTGTTGGTATCAATGCAAGTGGTATGTTACCTATGCAAAATGGAAATGGCACTGCTGCGAACCTGGCTATTACTATGATGAAGAAATTGACCCAAAAGGAGTCTGTGCAACAGGTGATTGCCCTTACGGAGAAAACCAAGGTCAAGGTCAAAGAAGATCTGGATGGACAGTGCAAACTTTTGTGTTAGGAAAATAAATATTTTGCTGTAGTACTAAACTTTTGTTGTTTTTGTGTTGTTGAGTTTGATTATTAAATTGGTAATAGATTGGAGACATTGCAATTAGTTAATTATAGTTGGTTTATTACTACTTTAAGATGGAATTGTGTTTACAACATGCTATGCTGTGATATTTGTCATATTTCAGGTAGCCTGCCTTCAATAATCCTCTGTATAAGCATTATATGGTAGATAATACGACCATTTGTAGTCAACCTCTTAAAACATAAAAACTCATCAGAAAGTAAAAAGTCCATTCATTCCAAAGTTGTGCTGGAAGTTGGATTTGCACAAAGCCGTTGTAAACTAACGGTAAACTCTTATCAACTTCTTAAATTTAATGTTGTTCTAGAAACTCAACAACTTCTTTCCAGAACATTTGCCTTTTTAACCTTTGCGATAAAATTCGGTGCATTCTGGCAACGTGACAGCAAATATTTTAATATTATACATTAAGTTCAGATGGCAGTTTTTTACCGTATCGTTATAATCATTTAGGTGTATGCAATAAAACATTTTATGAAATAGGCACCTACAGAGTATAACTCTGCATTGGAATAATCCAATACGACATTAAACTTGCCGAAGTTTTGCTGGATACCAAATCTTTGAGAACAAAGCAACTTGATTTAAGATATTTTTAATGACATAATGGGATTTAAATATCAATGATATTTTTACATGCTTACTTTGAATGGTTGCATAAACAAGTTGCGGAAAACATTCTTCTCGTTTATAAGCACCACGTCTTCTTTGATGTTAATGGGAAGCTATATATTAACTATAAAAGTATTTTACAGACTGGTAATCTTTTTCTGTTTTAGTACGGATTTATTTGCACTTTATGGATACTTGGATACGGTTAGTTTTTATGGTTCTAGCATTTTCCATGCATTTCCTTTACATGTAGATGATTAACTTCTGGAATGGCAAAAAAATCTGCGACAAAAGAGCACCGTCATGACTGTGTAGCAAGTTTACAATCGGGAGTTAAAATTCACCGACGTCACATGCCTGTCTGTTGATAAGGTTCATTCAGAGAACGAACACCCAAAGTGTCATTCAGAATTTGTATAAAACTCTGAAACTGTCAAGTAAATTTATCAGTGAGCAATCCAGCTCCAGCAGTTGCAATAGATTTTTAGTCTTCCAGTTTATAAAAATGGAACGTTTACTCTACGTTGTATTATCTATTACCTTAGTTTTTATTTTAGGCTCTACACTTTCTAGTGCCTGCCTTTGTTCCAGAGAACTTTCCAGAGTTTGTGGTTTCAATGGTGTTGCTTCTAAAACGTATTCAAACGAGTGCATGGCCAAATGTGGAGGTTAGATATCCAATTGTTTTTAAACGTTGGCAAAAACTTAACACTATTTTTATTCCAGGAGCCATCTACATAACTCCTGGTCCCTGCAATAGAAAAAATCAAGGCCACGTGTAATTTCTTTATATAAATTTTAAGCAATGTTTTGAAAATAAATTATAATAAATATTTTTGTTTTATAGCCATAATGGTCACATCAACAGGGATCACAATTACCATCGTGCCATGACATCTCAATCTCAGTCCCAGTCATGTGGGTGTCCCAGAAATTATGATCCAGTTTGTGCTAACCAATATGGTCAGTGGCAGACTTTCAATAATTACTGCATCGCTCAATGTGCAGGTTAGTGATCACTGTGCTTATTGCACGTATAAATGTAACTGATTTGCTGTTATTACAAATTCAAATTTGTTAATAATATCGTCTTAACAGGAGCTGTGCAAGTTCGGGATGGCCAGTGTCGATTTAATCGTAGGGGTTAGCTAATAAATGCCAATACTCTTTAATATTTTGCAAGTAAAGTTTTGAATGAATTTGTAATATGTGCATTTATTGCGTTCATACGATCAATAAAAACGCAGACAATTTACGTTTATCTGGTTTATTAGGTGCTAATTGAATAATGGTTCATTGCTCATTTATTTTTACCACAAACTAGCTTTTACTTTTTTGTAACCCAGTGACAAGAAACGCATCTTTACAAACCCAGTAAACTTCATAATATGCACAAACGTATGACAAAATATTTCTCCAACTTGCATACAAGCATGACTCAAAAATTTCTTTATCTGCAGAAATCGTGTATTTTTTTACATTGTGACTGCCTAACAAATGCGGTAACCAATGTATTTGTCATAGAAATAAATTTTAATCAATACTTAATGCGTGACTTTTACATATAGCGTGGCTTTTGTCGGAACTAAAAGTCCTTATCACTTAAACAAATTTTATTAGTAATCATAAAACACTTTTATATTTATTTAACAAAGCTTATAGCTACATAAATTATCAGTAAATGAATCGGAATGCAATACTATAACTTTTTTTGCATATTGTATTAAAATTGCACACGAATTTTACCCTTTTCATCGTTTGAGTGTATTTATTATTGAAACTTTTGGATGAAGTATTCCATTGTATAAAACAATTTTGAATTATTAAGTATATTGTGTAGAACGTAATGCAAATATATTATAAACGAAACATATATGGAACAAAAAACAAAAGTATTGCCTTCTGTGAATAATGCGTTAAGGTATTCGCTTATTCTCTGCGGTAAACGTAACCAGCCGAACCTCTATACAACGAAGGTATATTATTCCAAATTACGTTGTCATTTGGATACTGACAATCGTTAGTCCGACAGCAAAAACAACTGTAGTCACCCATAGCAAATCCTAGAAAAGTTCTTGTAAAGCCAATCTCAACGTAATTTCCCCATGGAACATATGGATACTCTGTTGGTTTTGTGTCTAAAAAATAGAAAGCAATTGTAAGATATAAGCAATTTGAAACAAGCAGCAAAAGTAACTGTTGTCAATTATCCGTAATTTACTTTGGCAGACGTAATCTCGGTCACTCCTGTGATACCAGCACGCCCAACGATCCCCATCAGGACACGAACCAGCAGGCCAATTGACACCTGAAAAGAAAAACTTTATTGTAATATTATATTCCCAGAAAAGTAAACTATAATTTGGAATGTTATTTATTACGGTCGCTGCATCCAACAGCAAACTGCAAAGATGTTAGCAAGATGACTGAACCAATAAGAAATATACAACAGTTTGGTTTTGCCATTTTTACACTTAAATGGTGAAATTGTCAGATAGAAAAATTGTTAAGCCTTGAAGAAGCTTGAGTGGTTAATACCTTACTGAGACCCTTTCACAGGATTGTCATATATATGCAGAATTTATGAACGCTACAAAATATGCCACAAGTGATGGACTAGTTTTGCGCTTTGAAATCTTATCAAAAATAACTTCATCTTTTGATTGACAGTCATGTAACATCCCTTTTATGACAGGTTATCGCAAATTTGCTGCGTAGTATCTTTTGTGTGTTTGTTTGGTTTCAGCAATCTACTTATTACAAATTACTGTACAAAGAATTTTCAAGCTATTTTACAAATAAAATTTAAGGTGTGAAACAAGCACACCAGTCTAAACAAAACTCTTATGTTTATCATCGCTTTAATCGCACTACCTCTTATCGTTCTGTTGATCCAAATAAGTTTGCAATGTAGTGCAGAAACTCAACAGCATCCTACTAGTATGTCGATTACAATAAATATTTATTGATATGTAATCTGGGTCGTCCAAAAATGAAATAAGGTAAACAGTGAACGGACATACACCGAGAGAAAACTATGTCGAGAGAAACGTTTCAGATTTCCAAATATAAAACGAAGTATCAAATATTTTCCCCATATTATTGTAGCGTATCACATCTGGCTACTTTCTTGGGTGAAGTCGGTATACTTCATAAAATGTTAACATATATAACATTATAAAATCCTGCTATTGTACCAGTATCACGTCTGCACGCAAAGTTTATGCACACGGTATGTTTGTTGATTTTGTGTCAGTTAAATATGTTGAGATTGTGTTGGATTTGCCTTGGCGTACGTGGAGTTTGTCTTTATTTCAACTGTAGACTTTGTTCCAATCACATTTATTAGATAACATATTTGTGCAGCTATAATAACTACATTGATTATATATTACAAAATATAGATATGTTTGCATGAGAATCTCAGTAGCTTGTTTGTCTTCATTGAGTCCTTAAACTAATAACCGAACAATGATCTGCCTGACACTGATTCATATTTTATTTTTAAAAGCAAATTAATGCGTATACAAATTCATTAAAGAAAAAATTGCAGGCTTTAAAACACTCTAAGCGTGTTTGAAAATATAAACTAGTCGACGTGTGCAAATGCAATTTTTAATAATTTCACTGAACTTTTGGTGACGTTAACAATATCTACCTTGTTTTGGAGGACGGAAACTTATTCTAAATATACTATCTTGAAAGCTAAAACATCAGACTAAACTTGCATGATTTAAATTTAATTAGGTTTGTTTGGAGACGTTCTGTTTACAAACAAGGTTCTTTACAAGGTACCTATCACCATTGCAAGGATCCTGACAGATCAAAGTATTTTTTTCCAAAAAAGGTTTATAAAAGGAATGTTGTTTCACAAAATAATTCTTAGACCCTAAAGGTTATCCCTGTTCTTATCCAAAGTTTCCCTTGATAAGAAGGAACTTTGGGCGCCCTAAACGCTAGTTACGTGACCCCTGCTTCAACCACTGATTCTTACGCCAAGCCCTAATTGCCACGTCGAAATAGTTCAAATTGAAGGAAAATCGTCACTAACTAAAGGGTTGTTCCTTGTTCTGGAGACATTTTTGAAACTGCGATATCTCGGAACATTTAGGCTTTATAGAGCTACAGTATTATTTAACATTTAGTACAACTAATACTTAACAATATTCACATAAACTAAGACTCATTAGTGTCTTTGTATCCAGTGCTGCAAAGTTCTTGTTCGGCTTATGCTCGAACCCCATATCCTGATTTTCCCGATCATGCTGCCACTATAGTGGTGATATTTTTTCAAATAGTATTGAAACCTTGGGGTAAACTGTGCGGGTTTTGTAGATTGGACTACCCTGTCTTACATGAACCCCAAAAAGTTTCGATGTCTCTTGCCAGTGGAATATTTGGAGCATGTTTTGATTTTGGTCTAGATCTTAGAAAGTTATTTTTGTAAACAAATCGGGGTCTAGATATTGCTCACTGCTCCTGATCCTTGACTGCTGGTTGGGGATTCCGGCTTAGTGCAGGCTTTGATGCCCAATTTCTGAGCTTTAATTTGACCTAGCGTTTGTGGACTAATGTTGAGTTTGTTGGCTGCAGCACTAATTGAGGTGGAAGACTCCTTGTCGAACAACTTTGATGTCGTCTTCAAGCTTCCTAAGAAGGCCACCGTTACAATACGTCCTTATGAGAACCTGAACCATGATGTTTTTGTAGTTTTATATCCCTGAATTATTTTGTATATACCTGTATTTCGCTTACCTGCTTCTACAAAGTGTTTCACTGCTTTAATCTTTGACCTTTTAGCAAAATTTTCGAAGTAGGATATAACCCGTTTTACAAACGCCACTTTCTCCCGGAAAATCATGACGATGCGTTTATTTTGGAAAACCGAAAAATACATCATCTAACCCCCAAAGGATGAGCTATCACATGACGCATTCAATTTTTTATCTCGTGCGTTCATTTGCATTTTATCTCTATTTGCATAAATGTCTCCAGAACAAGGAACAGTGCTTTAGGTGAAATAATTGACCCGGACAAAGACACAGAAGTTTACTTTTGATAACTACGTCACCCTTTTATGTAACGACAGATTTCCTCTAACCTTTTACAATTTCTCAAAATTAACAATGTTCTCAATGACCTAGTTCTCACAAAATCTTGAGAATAATGTTGAGCCGATGCTCGCTGCTTGCCTGCTCAGACCACAATGACCATCTCTACATACTAACTAAACGTAGTTCTTCTCGCGACGGCGATCAAGTTCGAAGTCCCCCCTGCACTCCGTCCTTTCCGCAGCTCTCGAGCCTTTGGCGAATCAGAGCTCTTGCCGAATCTTCTGGAATATTCCTGTCCTAGTTTCTGCTTACTTTGTTCATCGAAAAGGAACATTCATAGGCAATTGATAACGTATCACGTAAAACAAACTCAATAATATAATATTATTAATATTACATCACCTAAATTAAAACGACAACCAAAAACCTGCTAAGTGGACCAAATGTGATAAGCGAAGGTTTCAATGACAGATAACCTCATAAACTATTAAAAACTGTGTCGCTCGAAACGACGCGTACTGGATTTTTATTTGGTCGGCCTATTTTATATATCAGGCGTTACCAAAGCATGATTGATGAATATTCTACACTATGCATACAACGACGTACGTACCTACAACTTAATCTTCTGTATCCATATCAAACCTTTATTTACGTGGAAAAAAAGTTGTTTGTTCACACAACGTTGCAGGTGTAACGCATGTTTTACGTACACTTCTTTAATGATTTTAAATTGAATTGACTAAATTGTATCTCACGTATGAAATCTTTCAAAAGTAAATAAAAACTTTACCAGTTTTTGAACAGGATGGAGGAAACACAAAAACGTGTCATTGTTGAAAATTTGGACAAACTTGTTAGTCTGACAAACTGCTCAACCCTTTTCTTATCTTTTTTAAGTTCCGAACAAATCTTAACTGAAGCGGATGTTCAGCTGGTGGTGAGTTAATCTTACTTACTGGTGAACATTTTTTATTCTGTGAAATAACTTATTTCGTTTGTCAGAACGCAGGATGCACACAGTTATCAAAATCGACGTGTCTCTACGACATCCTCGTTACAAGACAAGGATCTTACGATGCTCTTAAACTTGCACTAGAATCTACAAAACAAACAGGAGCTCTCAAGGTTCTAAATGCACAAGTTGATGTTGTGGAAGCCAAGACACATAAAAAGTTATTGTGGAATATTCCGGACCCGCTTAGTAACTTTCAAGGACGAGTATCTGAACTTTGGCAGTTACATTCTGCGATTCATTCCACAAATCTAACTACTAGCCCTTCGTATATCACATTAATATATGGCGCATTGGGAGTTGGAAAAACCGAGCTCTGTATTCAATATCTACACAACATTAAAAAATGGAACGCAAACTTGTGCGGGCATGCAGTTTTCTTTAGATGTTACAATGTAACAACCATTGAGGAAGATGTTTGCTTCGTATCAAAAACACTTTTTGGGTACAACTATCAACCAAAGCAGATAACTGATATGATAGAAGATATATTTTACTACGTGGCAAGGAACAAACCAAATTGCTTGTTTTTATATGACGGATGTAACGACCCATCATTGTTGAGAATGATGATTCCCAAGTCGTTTAACAAGCTACAAAGTGAGGGATTTTCCTGCCCAAAACTTATAATCACATCGCAAATTAGTAACTTGGATACCAGTATTAAAAATCGGCTGCATCTAAATGTGCTAAAACCATTTGATGCATTTTCTTATGGAAGTGGGCGACTAGAAAAATTTAAATGTTCAAGTGAAATCCTTCCGCATCTTTGCGACAAATTAGGAAATCATCCTTTAGCCCTGGAAAATGCAATTAGTTACATTCTAAAAGGAAACTTGTCGGCCGATGAAATTCAAGAATTTGTTAACCACATCGATAACTGTATTGAACCTTTTTCAAATAGATATGAACAAACAGAACGAACATATTTCTCACCGTTTCTCTTGGCATGGAAAAATTCACTTGAAATGGTGAAGCAACAGCAAGTGCAAGGTTTAGCAGCTATAATTGTATTGCAATATATTGCATACATTGGCTGCTCTCAAAACAGCTTTGAGTTTCTTAAACTGATATTTTCAGACAAAATTTTAGATGATGCAAAGCAAATTCTGGCTTGGCATAATATTTTGTCGTACAACAAGGATTCCAATAAGTTTGAAATTCTCGACATCATAAGATTGTTTGTGCGAGACGACCTGGAAGATAATCAAAGTAACTTGAAAGTTTTACACAAAATTATGACAAGATTGGCATCTGTGGATGAGCCAAATGAAAATATATTTTACGAAGCTTGGAAACATGCGTGCAAGCATGCATCAATATTGAATAGGTATTTTGTCTGCACAAAGGTATGTGGAAAGTTAATTACTCCACTTCACATTTTTGTCAAGCAAAACGATTTTATCGCAGTGAGAAGGTTATTCAAAAGCTTGAACAATAATGGAGGGATCAGACGTAAAAGTATAATGCGTAAAATCATAAATGCCAACAACTGTTCAGAACTAAGAATAAAAGTAGACCAAAAAGAAATCATTCTAGACTTTAAAAAGCACAACCTTGTACTGAAATCATGTGGAGACGTGTATAGGATGGAACATAAACCGTGCAATGGATTTGTTTATTTAACGCGGGTATGTGCTTACTGTTGTTTTGCAATTTTTGTATTATTATTAATGCATGCTTTATTTTACTTGAAGTAAAAATGCAAACATAACTTAAGAAACTAATTCAACTCAAGTTTGACCTTCATGTCTCTAATGTATGTTTTAATATAAGTGCTTTGTAATTCACTCTGTAAACAATTCATATTTATAAATTATCATAATAAGAAATGCAATCTGAACTGCACAAACGTTTCATTTTTTATGTTTGCTTTTATTTGCGGTACATCGACGCTCCAGCAAAGGTTTTATACAACGTCGGCACATTACTTCTAATTGCATAGTCGTCCGGGTATAGACATTCGTTAATGCGACAGCAAAAGCATCTTAAGTCACTTAATTCAAGTCCCAAAATTGATCTTTGCAGTCCAATTTCAATGTAGTTTCCCCAGGAAACATATGGATACTCACTGGGTTTTATGTCTAACAAAGTAAAGTTAAAATTACCCAATATGTTACAGAAGCACAGGGCTAACTGTAATTTCTTAGTGGGAAAGTACCTTTGCAGACACTGTTACGGTCTGCTTCTTTGTTCCAGCATGCCCAATAGTCTCCATCAGGACAAGAACCTACTGGCCAATTTACGTCTGGAAATAGAAATTGAAGTGCATATATTTTGAATTGAAAAATATTATTGTCAGCTTTTTTTATTACGGTCAGTGCAGTTGATATCTATGGCGTTGGTGAAGTGCAAATTATTCAACAAGACGGTTAAAGTAGCTATTACTACAGGAACGTATGTTTTTGTCATTTTTGCTACGAATGCGAATTGATTAAAACGTCAAACCGAAGGTCTTTTAAACCCTGATAAAACTTGAATAGTTCTAACTGTTACAAGAAGTGTGAACGATGGAAACTTTGACAATTTTGACACAAGAAATGAATTCGTTTACGAATACAAATCGAAACGTTAAGTTCTTTGTCCCGTCGCACTTCAAGTGTCAAGTAGATTAACTTATATTACCACAAGTGATAAGAGCATGGTAAATGTGCATAATGTTTTGTTCACAGATTAGAGGTGCTTGCTTTTCTTTGTTTAAAATGCTGCGAATGTATTAGGATTTGTTTGTTATGCATACACAATAACTAAGTTGGATTCATAAAGCATGTTGTGTTGATTTATGCGGTGCGTATGAACATGGTTCAAAGCTTATCAAATTTTCAACGTTCGTTATTTAGTAACTTGTTTTTGCACCTACGCATAGATTATATGTCATCAAACGCAAACATGGTCACATGAGAACCTCATTATTTTTTCTCGTTTTAACCAATTTAGGTCGGAATTATAATCAAGCATTGACCTGCTTGTGAACTTTTGATAACATGGACTGATTGTAAAATTGTGTTTATAAACCATACGTATTTATTTTATCATTGTTTCAAAGGAAACAAGGGTATATAAAGCACAAACAGCTCAAACGTTTTAGTATTCTTTGTAAATCGACGCTACACTATTTGTAACCAAGATATAGTAATTTGCTACAATGAGGCTTCGAACGTCTGTTGGCATTAAGGCAAACTTGAATAAGCTTGCTGAAAACACGAAATGCAATGATTCATTTTTAGCAAAGCTTATAGCCAAGACCATCATTTCTATTGAAGAGAGACAACGTTTGGTAAATTGAACTTATCTTTATTTCATTCTCATTTCTGTTTGTTCTGCTGATTACTTTAAAAACGCATTATTGCAGGATGCCATACTTAAAACCACAGGAGATATCGCCGCATCAAAACATTTGTATGAGCTTCTGATACATAAGTCAGTTGAAGAAAAACAATTCCGGGAATGCTTGCAAGAAACGTGTCAAACTGGAGCACTAGCAATTTTTGATTCCTTCAACAAGCCAGTGTGGTTTGACGTGCAACCTCCAGTATCGACGTTTGTGGGACGAGCAGAAGAACTTCAGAAGTTGACCGAGCAGAAAACATATTCCAAATATATTACAAATCAAAACATAACAGTTATATCCCAAATTAAATCCGTTGTCGGCATTGGAGGAATTGGAAAGACAGAACTTTGTCGAAAATATTTGGCACTGCAATTACCAAGCAATGCTGTTTGGCTTAATGCTGATAATGAGGGAACCATATCAACATCATTCAAACGTCTTGCAAGAATTCTTCAGGTTCCCGTATTTTCAAACGATGGTGAAGAAAGGGATATAATTACTATTGTCCAAGATATTTTCAAGGAACTGGAAAACACAGATGCAATTTTTGTATACGACAATTGTGATAATCCAGAATTATTACATGATCAAAAGTTTCTTCCCAAAGTCAAACCTGGAATAACTCCACCTAAAATATTTATTACATCAAGAAACAGTCGCTGGCCTGGCGTGAAAACAATTTTGATTGACAAACTCAAACTAGAGGAAGGCATTAAGTTAGTATGTACTCAACTGGATGAACACAGTCTATCTCATTGCTATACCAACAAAAACTGTCAAATTCTTGTGGAAAAGCTGCAATTATTTCCACTGGCAATTCAACAAGCAATAGCTTATATAATTCAAGAAAATATTTCAGCGGTGGCTCCTTACACAGTTGATTTCTACATAGCTGATTTTGAACAAAAAACTAGAACCCTTCGCCTCCTTAATTCCACAGCATTTCAAAACATCGACTGTGACTACTCAAAAACAACATACACCACCTGGCGTATTACTACTGATCGCCTGTTTGAAACTGGAAGAATATCAATTGACGACTTGCACTTGCTTCAGCTTTTTGCATATCTTGATCCTGAATCCGTTCAATTTGACTTATTTGACGGTTTCCGTGAAGACTTGTTAAAACAAAAAGCTTTCGATTGTTTCAAATCCTACTCGTTATTGAGTTTTAACGACGAAACAAATGCATTTGGTATTCATCGACTGTTCCAAGAAGTAATTCGGTTTGAACTAAAGGAGAAAAATTTAGAAGCTTCAACAATTGAACAAGTTTTGGAACTGGTTAACAGAAATGAGAATATTACCAGTACAATTCACTCGACTGCTGCTTGGCGTTTTGCTAGCATGCATTCGAACATAGTCAAGAAGTTTTATGGCCAGTCGGTATACACCAACAAACAACTCACTCCGCTCCATTTGCTTTCCCAAGACGGTAATACAGCAGGCGTAACATCTCTAGCAAACTTGTTTAATTCCAAAATGACAGATTTTCTGAGTAAAACAGACGAATACAATCGAACGGCCTTATTTATAGCATCAGCTTTAGGACACAACGAAATTATAAAAGTTTTGGTAAAATCTGGAGCTCAAACCAATATAAAGAGTAATATCTGCTATTCAACGTTTGATCAGCTAAACATTAACACTCTCGACCCCACAAAGTGGAATGCACTTCACGTTGCTGCATATCATAACCGCTTGGAAGCCGTGACCTTATTGATGTCCTTCGATGAAGATTTAGTTGAAGAACGAGACTTAAGATATCAAACCCCACCATTGATAGCTGTACTTGTGGGAAACGTGGAAGCAGTTGAGGCTATGAAACCAAACGATTGCATATATAAAACATGTGCGTTGATGACTGGTGTTGCTAAAGGAGATATACCATTTAACGAGCTAGAAAGCAGCCTTCAAAATATTGAAGGCGACAAGAGTGCACTTTTAAATCAGATGTTGGTAAAACACAATAGCTGGAAAGGTTACGACTTTACACCAATTCGAATTGCAGCGCATGTCAAAGCACCAGTCAAAGTGGTAAATTTGTTAGAACGACATGGCGCGAAACTATTACGTTACAATGGAGAATACAGAGACCTGTTAACTTACTGTGGAGCAAATAATAACGGACTATTAGCAAAATATATTTTAGACCAAGTAGAAAATCCAGACTTGCAAATTGTAAATAACGCCTGGACAATTTTACATAACGCAGCAAAATACGGCGGGTTAAGTGTGATTCAAAGCATTGTTGACAATTTTATGATAAACATTAATATTAAGGACAGACATTGCGACACTCCCTTGTACCAAGCTGCGTATCATGGGCATTTGGAAACAGTGAAATATTTAGTTGAAAAGGGTGCTGATGTAAATATAGTCAATAAACTAGGATGCACTGCGATAATAGCAGCTGCTATTAATTATAAGTTAGAAGTAGTAAAGTATTTGCTTAGTTTAGAAGAATGCAAAATTTTTCCTTGGGAAAGTTTACAAGATAAAGAGAGTTTGTTGGGAAGACTGCAAATAAGTCTTTTGCATGTACTTGTAGCGTATGATGAAGTAGACATGCTAAAATATGTGATGGAACTAAAACAGCTAGAAAGAGATATTTTTGGCGAGAAAGGCTACGACAAAAATCGCTCACTTGTTATCTCTTTGCTTCATGCAGGAGCTATTTTTAACAGCACAAAAACGATTAAATATTTAGTAGGTAAAAGTCATCCATGTGTGTTTGATTATCAGCTTGATATTCTTTACTGTTTGTTGTCATTTTATTACGCAGCAAAGAACGACGTGTTTGAGATTTGGTATCAAAAGGCTTTTGACTGGGTTGTTTGGTTGGCAGAAAGGCTTCCTAGGAAAATGTTTTGTTTGAATCCTTCTCAGCTATCAACGTTGATAGGGATTGACTCGGATTCACCATTACAAGAAATAACTAGTGTGCATACTCCAAGCATTGTGCTCAGGACGATTTTTGCAATGATACCTCAAACTAGAGAGATGATCAAATTCTTTAGAGAATATTTGAGTGTTCAGAAGGATCCAAATTTGCAAGCGGGGAAGGAACTTACCAAGTTGGTTCATATGTTTCGGAGGCAAGCTTGATTTTATACAAAAATAAATGTGTTAATTGTAGCGTAACTGGGTAACCTAAAAGTATTACAAAACTTCTTAAATTTTTACATTGTACAACAACAACCTACATTGTGCAACTAAATGTATTGTAATTATGCGAGGGTATTCAAGTTTATAATATTGAAATTGAACTTTATTTCGAGTGCTATACCAAATCAGTACAATAATTATTAGCTCGCTCCTTCAGCAGAGGAGCTTATTAAGATGTAGTGTGTCTGCCTGTCTGTCTCTGTCTGTCCGTCTACTTTAGTTTTGACCCCTAAACCAGCTAAAATTGGCCCCAACCCAGTCCGAATGGGCTTTAACCACGTTAAATGCGATCTAAACCTGCCCAAATGGGACTAATCGGGGTACTCCGTCCATTATTATCTATTTTAGATATGTGTCACATGTAAGTTGAGCTGTAAACCAAGCTAAACGGTTTTGGGCCATTTTTATTAAAATTTAATTTGTTGTAATAAATGTGTTTGATTTTTATGTTTTAGCAGCGAGGAGTTTTATGGTTTCCCATTGACTGGATTATTTAATAATCATAAAAAAGTTTTGAATAAAAGCCAGTTATGTTGTGTATTCTAATTATTGTTAAAAATTAGAACGTTGCTAGATATACACGTATATAGATATGTAAGCCTAATCTACCTAACGTATGAATAAACGAGTAATTAGAAGTGAATTCAGAACTAAACATACATTCAGCATTAGGAAACTGGTAATTTTGAGTATCTTATGAGCTAAATTTAAAAAACAATAATTCAGTAAATAATCCGGCAAGCCTGTAATAATATTGCCGGGCACTGACGTATTTCCGATATAAACGTAAGCAAACCTCACGTAATCCTATCATGGTTGCATGAGTTGAGGAGATGACATCTTTTATCATGCAAAATCGATCATTTTATTTACTCGATTTCATACATTCCTATTCGCGATGTCGAAATTACCTGTGACGCAAAGACTGACATTATATAGATTAAGCTTATCATAAAAGTGATATTAGTTTTCTGGTCATGAGCACATAACATTTGATAAGATTACTTCGCGTATTCTAATTTACTGTGAACAATTGGCCTGAACAATATTGATTTTACACATCTGCCGTCGTTTTAGCGATTTTAATTTGCTTAAACTAACAATAAGTTTATTTTAGTAATTTAAACAGATTGGCTTTTCAGCAAAACAAAATGGGAAACGCAACAGGTCGAGAACCCCTGGATAGCAACTTGGAACAGTTTGTAGCACTGTACGTGGTCTTTGCATTGGGAATGGTAAAAATAAATACAATTTCTCCTTGTCACAAGGTTAACGTTTTTTATATTTTTTATACTTGATCCTAACATGTACTCGTATTTTTGCTGTAGCTTCGAGAAAAAATACTTGACTACGCCATGCGGTATGACGATGGTAGTTTGTGCGGAAGTTATATTGCTAAGCTGCGTATAGTTGCAAAACCATGGTTGGTTAGCGTGTCTAGAATACTTGCTCAGCACCGACAGCCCCTATATTTGCTCACACTAGACAAGCAAAATTCTCTTAATGATACACCATTTGTCAGGGCTCACGGAAAAGTATTGGACCAGTTTGTGTCCGCTATAGCACAAAGAATTGAAAGTCCATTCCCGACCTTCCGGCTGGAAATTACAGAGGAGTTTTTTAGACTGGAGAACTATGACAGTTTGTACGCTTGCTTACTTAGATGCGGGGAAGGGCTTGTTGACTTAGATTTGCAAGTTCTTAAAAATGGAGGCTCGCTTCCCTGCATTTTTTCTAACGTCGACTTTCCAGTGCTTGACACACTTCGAGTTGAGTTTAGTAAAACTGTTTTGACAATACCAAAAAAGGAGAAAGTTATTGTGGAAAATTCTGCAAACATTACAATGCTGCTTCAGTTACTACTCAACAAAAACGAGTCTTTGACCGAAATGGAGTTTTCAAACACCAAGAAAATGGGCTTGGTTCCTGTGGGATTTCAGTATGTTGGTCTACCTACTTCCATTACAAAACTTACTTTAGACTGCCGATTACAGGGCCATGAACTGGAAATACTAACCCGAAGCGTTCTTCCAAATTTGCACACGCTGAGTTGGAGAATTGCAAACACAATCTATCCTGATGGACTGATAAACAAGGTTTTTGAGAATTTGCAAAAGAGTTTGGTGAATCTGGATATAAGCGGCTTGACCCACTTTGGATATCCACGAGCGGTAAACTATGTTTGCTTTCCTGTTATGGAAAAATTGGAGACATTTTCCACCTACTGCATTAACTGGGAACTAGAAGAGAACATTGACGCAATACATCAGCACTTTCCTAAGCTACATACATTGGATATTAGCTACCAAACCAAAGCAATGTTTCACAAGTGGACGTCAGGCTCTCCGGCAATTGGCATAAAAACGCTGGACCTACAATTGGTCGATGATAATTTATCAGAGGAAGATATAGGTTTTCAATTACCGGTTGCTATGGAAGATATGCAACGCGTACATATGACATTTTCAAATATTACGGCATTGACGTTGACGCTAACCGGGACACAAACATGTGGGCTCAAATACCTTTTCATGGAAATGAAACAGCTAACGTATTTAGGGTTTATTGTAGCTGAGAGCAAAACTGTTGAAAATTCGGACTGCTGGGATTCTATTTTAATTGGCGTGCCTATTGAAATGATTACTGCGTTGCGTGTAAATCCGGAGTTTTGTAAGTACGCAGATTTCAAAAATCAGGAAGTACCTTCCATTCTGATGCTAACTGGTAAACAATACGAGTACTTTAAACATTTAAAAAATATATCTAAAATATATTTATATAATATGTTATATAATAACTTTTAGCACTAGAGACATTGTCTCTGGGAACGTGTGATGATGATGCGCCCTCGCCAAACCTAAGCCAGGACTTATCATTGATCTCGGACTTAACATTTAAATTTGCTCTAATGAAGATGCCAAAGCTGAAGCAATTGGATTTTTACGGTCGTTTTAAGGTACCTAAATAAAACAAGATTGTAAATTTAACAATGACATTCTATTTTAAGATAATGTATTTACTAATCAAAATTTCAATTGGTTACTTACTTAATTACAGGCGTCGGACGCAAGCGTTGAAGGTTGGAAGAAAGAAGGACGGTGTATTAGTTATGACGCATAAAACAATTTCAAGTTTACAAATAATTTCAGATTGAAAGAAACGTAGGTGTCAGGCAAGTTATAATAAAGTTTTCTGTGAACGTGAATATAAAACGTCATTTTTAAATATACGGGTTTGTGTACATTTATTGTGCTTATTCACCAACTTTGTTAAATATAATATTAATGAAGTTGACCGAAAGATTACAAATCTTGGAACAAAATTTAGGTTTTTTTAAACGACGTTCAACAGCAATGTTGTTCAGATCCTACGACATTTATATGAGTTCACTAATCTTGGACTTGATTTCAGGAAATGTTGGACGGTTATGGTGGATGTCATGCCAGCAGTCTCCCATCAGGTTATATCTGAAAATATCAAGTTGATTTTTGATAACTTTGCATTTATTTAAATGCAATATATAGAATCTATAGCAAAATATAAGTTTATACATTTCTGATGTAGCATATTTGGGTTTCTCTAGTCTGCATCCAATTTTCAATAGATTAAGTAATTCATATGTAGTTTTAATACCGGTATATGGTTCGTCACCTATTTTTTTATGAAATCTAAAGTTGGTTTGGTTCTCTTTACGAATAAGCAACAAGCAGAAATAATATATTACAGAAATCCTACCAATTGAAAAGATTTCCCAAATTGTAACACCAAAACTCCAATTATCGCTGTTCCTTGCAAACTTCTGCTTTTCTAGAACCTCTATAGGCATCCACTTAAAAGGAAAACGCTCTTCTGTGCTGATAAACACGTAATCACCGTTTGGTGCAAGATGTCGAGATAACCCAAAATCTGTAACCTTTGCAACCTTATTGCTTGTCAGCAGAACATTTCTTGTGGCAAGATCAGCGTGGATGACCTTTCTGCTTGCTAAGTATTCCATGCCACAAGCTATGTCGTACGACCATTGAATCATTTCTTGGAATGATATTTCACATTCTTTGTTTGGATTGCTCAAATCAGTCTGTGATGTCATTGGACTATAGTAAATATATTCAATACATAAAATATATATAAAAATGTATGAGAGACTGGTTTGGCTTGATTAAAGCTTACTCAAATACGCCGACGTAGCCTGTGGGCGGCAAGCTAGCTAACGGTTTTGGTTTGTGATCTTTCAAGTACTTTTCTAAGCATCCCAGTCCACAAAGCTCTGTTGCAATGAACACTTTTCCAAACTGCCTTTCAGCTGTGTATGCTCCAACAATAGAAACGAGATTAGGATGTGCTCCTAAATAGCTAAGAATTTTGATTTCTTTCAGGAAGCTTTTGCAAATTTCTGCGGAAACAGTATTCTTTGGAATATGTTTCAACGCCACAACAATGTTATCGTTCTTGGATTTCCACAGTTTAGCTTTATGAACACACCCAAATGCGCCAGATCCCAGTACGTTGTCCCAGTCTGCAAATATGCATTACAAATTTAATATAAACGCAACTAACTAACACTTCCGTCTTTGGAAATTCTATAAATAGCTTACCAATTTCGATATCGCTTAACAAAAACTCTAAACTGCTAACGTAAGCGACGGACAGAATTACATTTTCAACTTGTTGAATTTCGTCGCTGTCAATTGATTCTACGTCAGCAGCTTTTATATCCAACCCTACTTCAAACTCTTTGGTTTCTTCATCGCTAAGGATTTTTGGTAGGCTGGTGTAACGTACATACATTACCACTATTTGAATAATTATAGAAACTATCAGAATAGATAAAAACACGTTGCTCATATCTGGCAAAGCAGACTCTGAAAGTTCTGATCCAGAAACTTTTTCAAAATAGCTGCTAACATTCTGCATGCCCTCATTGCTTTCAAGCCTAAACCAACCACTATTGGCAGAATGTTCGTTCCATGGATTGTCAATTGCTTCATTTATGTAAATCCTTATATTGTGCGTTTTTGCAAATGAATCGGCTTGCTTCCAAAATCGTTTGAAAGCTCTCTTCTCTTCTAAAGTTTGTGCTGTTGATAGCATAGCGGCTTGTCCCATAACTTCCAGTTTTGGATTTAAAGCCTTAAAATCATCTTTGTATTTAAGTAGATCCTCAAACGTGTCATTTTGTCCATGTTGCAGTATGCAGATGACAAAATCGGATTGTTTTAAAATTTCCTGACGTACTTGCTGTAGCTGTTTATTCCCATCTTGAGAGCTATGTTGAATTCCGTTGCAATTTTGCCTAGCTCCGATTTTCAAACCTATTTGCGTAGCTTTGTTTTTGATTTTCTTGATTTCTTCCAAAGCCACATTCGCATTTGATAAGGTTACATCCAGATTATTTTCACTGAGCACAAAACCAGAAACCGTGTTGGGATAAATTTTGTTGGCTTTTATGGCAGTTTCAAATGCCAACTCAACTTCATTTTTCATTATTGTCGAATAGCTTGTCACCCAAATTCCCACAAGCATGGATATATTATTTGATTTAGCTTCCTTGTTGATATTTGCAGCTGCTTCCGCAGCGTATTTTTGACTTAGGGCGTATTCATAGTTTGTGAGATTTAAAGATTGAAAACCTAGAAAGAAAATATCCAATAAATTTTATCTTATTAAAAATATGGACTCTAAAACTGCTCATTCTTACCGTCTCGGGCTCCCACACCAAATGTAGATACCAAAGAAAACTTTGAAGAAATAACTCTTAGCATGGTTTCCACGTCTTTTAGTGAATAATTTTCCCAATCCGGGAGATTTGGTGGGGCTGCATGGCGTACTTGTCTAATGTACGCCGAAAAAGTTACTCCAGTAACACTTTTATTGAATGTTATGCTCTCACTTTCACATTCCTGTGCAATATAAAACATGCAGTATACGAAGATTAAAATTTTGAAAAAGTTAAAAAATTCCATTTTTTAAGTGTTGGAGTTTGTTGCTAAGCTGCGTTTGGACTAAGAATATGTGTGCAGTCTGTGTATTGACTGGTTTATTTACACACTTGAGTACATTTTTATCTTCATTTCGAGACCTGCTCAAGAAAAATCAGATTGACTTGGTTGATAACCTTTTTATTGATATTTTGTAAGTAAAACAACTTTTAAAGCTGGAATAATTAAAACAGTTCAGTACGTGCCGGTTTGGTTGACTGATTAAAGTTGTTTGTCATACATTAGTTTGAATGGAGCTTGCAATGTTTTTACGATAATCGCAGTTGGTTGCGCATGCAACATTTTTCTCAGAACGCATCAATTTCACAGTAAAAGGAGTAAATACAAATTGAAATAAAATGCCATATTACTTGTAATATAGCATTTAACATAGCCAACTGTCAAGTTAGTCCATTAAAGACGGACAAATCAGGCAAAATTATTTATGGTGTTGAATACATGTACGATTTACTAAGTTTATTGCTTAAAACATTTTGCTTAGGTATAAGCAAGATCAGAAATACCCTTGAAAACATTTCATGTTTTTGTTGCGCATTTTTTGAAGTAAATGTAACCGAAATTCTGACCGCGTTTTGTGAAGATTTAGTAAATTTTAAAAACTATTATTTATTTAATGATGCGCGTATTTACTGCAAAACTTCAATCGGTTATTCCTTGCGCAATAAAATAATAATATCGTGTGCATTTATTCTTTCCTCTTCGATTCACATTTTGTCTTAAATTGTGAATGGCTTTGCAAGGTCAACATTATTGCTATCGCTGTCAAAAATGAATGCAAGAAGTAAGCAAAACGTGACATTGTCTAATTATCGAATACCTAAACAAACAATTGCTATTCACTTGAGTGGTTTCCTGTCCTTAAGTTCCCACGGTATATGCTTTATCAATGTCATTGAATGACTGACTTTAATCTGTATAACGATTTTAACTTTCATAACTACCTTTTAGTGCCCATCTACATAATCATTTCCAAACCGATTCGGTTGCTACTTGTACAGAGTTAATAAATAAAACAGAATATACCAACCTTCACATTTCATACTTTAGTCAATACAAAGCATCAATCCAATTTGTCATGGCATTTTGAGTGCATGTTGCAATATTGTGTGGGAACAGCA
Source organism: Entomobrya proxima (assembly GCA_029691765.1). Lineage (NCBI taxonomy): Eukaryota > Metazoa > Arthropoda > Collembola > Entomobryomorpha > Entomobryidae > Entomobrya > Entomobrya proxima. The sequence goes on from CM056172.1 coordinate 46,364,308, forward strand.
AATAGCTTTGCTTGACACCTTTCTAATCTTTCTCTCACCCTTTCTTTGAGATAACCAGAAGCAAATATTTAAAGCTGGAAAATTCATACTCGTGGAGTAGCATGACTGCATGCTACTAAAGTTAGTGAATGGGTGGGTTTTTTCTCGAAGGTCTCTGCAACAGCTCCTATGAAAATGCATTTAGCGTTTAATGCTCATGTTTCTTCTTTTATCTAGTGCTCCTCTTTGTTTTTTTGTATGACTGATAAGTATGTCAAAATTTTCATATTTATCGCAATCTCATAATCCTAAATCTGATCAGATAAAAAGGCCTACTTATTTTACTAACTTTAGTGGCTCATGGAAGCTACATGAAACACAAATATCCACATAATATCTATTCGTGAACTTACGCTTCTCTTTTTCCCACGCTTACTTAAGAAGTATCAGATAAAGCTCCAACGACACCAAAGTTGCCGCATTTTATATAAAATGGAGTTGTTCTGAAAACGCAAGAGCATTAAAACCACAACACCTTAAGGAACTGGTTCATTTTGAATTGTATTTCGACTGCGTTTTCGTAATTTCTCTCGTTTGGGTTCAGTCTTTTAATTTCGGAAATTCCTTTTTTGAATAGCTACTTTACTAGAGTTTTGTAAAATATCAAATTATTGGGAGAGCATTTCCAAGTCCAAACAAAAACATCATTTTTGCTTACTTATACTTTTTGTTGCATCCTTCCAAACTTCTCTATTCCTTAACACTCTCTAAAATGGCTTATGTCATGAACAAAGTCACTGGAACCGAAAAGGCCAAACAATTTGGCTTAATGCAGTTTGTAAGTTTACTAGTTAATTTGTTTAGTGCATTGGATTCAGTTCTAACTGCTTTTCTTAATATGCATTATAAAACGTTTTTGAAATTATGATACATTGGAATATAACTTTGAAATTTTATTTCAATTCCTAGTACTTTGTTGGCTCCCTGATTTTGGTGATGACTTCTGTGTTGCTGAATTTCGATCAGTCGAACAGAATCAGGAATTATGCGGCGTATGCAGATACAAAGGAGGGTCGGACTTGTCAAAAGTTTCGTAAGTTTCATACTTATATAAAATTAAGTGTAAAATTAGAAGAAATTATTTGCAGTATAGGTTTTGACTTTTTGTGATTTTTATCTAATTTTTCGTTGGAAGTTTACAAGTTTTATATCATCAATGATGAACTGGGCGGTTCCGTATTTAGTATTCAAATAGTGGGTCACTTTCTTAACTGCGCTCTCCTTCTGATTTCCTGCTTCAAAACTGAGGTGATTATAACAATAACAAAATCATAAGTAGAGTTAATATGTTTGCTGTCAAAATGTTTGTAGAAAATTTGGAATATTTTGAATATTTATAGTATAACTTCACCAAAATCTTACTAGTAGCAAATCCAAACTGGGGCATTGCATCTGTCTGGAGAAAGCTGTTGGGTCTTTGTTATTGTGTCAACCTAATTCTGTTAGGATTTTCTTTGAAAAATTGGGGAACCGCTGGTGCAGTGGCTCTTCTTCATTTGACTTCAATAATTTTATGGAACAAATACTGGAAAACTGTGGATATAGCTTTGTCTGGAGATATCAGAAAAGAAGCAGCCCGAATAGGCTGGATTCACTGGAATTTTGTTTCAGTTTTTGTCTATTTTTCTATATATGGTTTCACTGTAGTCACCAAAAAGATTTTTCCTGCCGAATCTTTTAGGTGCGTTGATCAAGACTGTACAATCCTAGAGCCAATGGAATGATTGATATATAGTTAAAAATAAGTTCCTGACGTTTCAAATTTACTCTGCTTATTATTATATATTTGGCCTTCGGCGTCAAACATTTTTGCACTTTCTATTAATTTGTATTTTTTGAGTTTTTGCTACAACATTCCTAATGAATTAAATATTACTATTAACTGGATATAAATTAGAGTCAACCTGGTAATCTCAATATCAATTTATTATGCTTCCATTTCTAGCAATATTCTACGGCATTATCTAAAAAAAATTTTTTTGTCGTACAAGTGATTTTTTGTAAGTTCTCAATAAATATTTATTTGCTCATTCATAGCTACTTCAAATAATTCCAATAAATTCTGTTTTTTTTGCAATTTTATTGCAATGTCCATTTGAGTTTGCGTATGGTTTACCATTCGTATAGTGTGCGTTCTTACAAAATTGGCTTCTTCGTTGGATACTTACGTTATGCTGGTGTAGATTTATTCAATAGGAAGGATGATTTACCATTCATACATATGCATTTTTACAAAATTGGCTTCTTTGTTTAATACCCAGATTAAACGTGTGTAGCTGTCTTCAGAAAAATTCATCAGGACATTTACTTTACACTAATTCCTTCTCACCCAAACTGTTATGCAGGGCAAAAATGCGGAGTTCACTTTGGTTGATAGCAGTTTTCTTTTTTTAGCTTTGGATTTGTTCATTGTCCTTGCATCGCACAACCTTGTGGGTAAAAGGGAACTGATTTAGGACTGAAGACTTTATGTGATACACAATCAAATAAAAACCGCTGTGTTGCAAGTTGCCATTCAACACTTTCAAAAAAGGCTTTTGAACGCAGAAGAAATATTCTTTATCTAAGGTACAAAAGGCTGGACCAACTTCGGTAAGTTTCCACATTGCAATCCATATCTCAAAGCAGAGCGACGTACAGAATTGTGGTACTTAGGTAGCAATACGTACCCCACAACAGTCTTGTATGCATACTGAACCCACATTCTCAGAAAATACTGAGTTATTACGTATGCTAATGCAAAGGATTACTTACCCAAAAATATTTCTCGGAAAAGGGATTATGTAGATTTGGTACAAAGTACAAAGCATTGTTAAAAACGTTTCACTAAATATACAGAAAGTGTTGGCATGCTCTATCGCAATTTGCATTTTAACATTGAAAATAAGACTCTTTTAATACACAGGTTGGCTTTTATTGCATGATATTGAACCGCATTTCATGTTGCAGGCTTGCGACTTGTGGCATTCTTTGGCAGTCTGGGTTTCAGAAGCTAGCAGTTTTAGTTTTGACTCCTTGGTACTAACACGTACTTTTAAAACACAACCGATAACAAGAGCATAATAATAAAGTGTTGTTAGGTTCGTTTTTGTAATTATCGTTTAGTGTTTCAAAGGGGCATCGGTTTGTAAGATGGAAAGTGAAAAAAATAGTGAGAAAGCGGCTGTAAGTGAATCTGCTCCAAATGCCGATTTTGAAGCAGTTCATTTGGCTTTAAATATAGAAATGGTAAAACTTGTTTTTTAAACATATTATATTTATTAAAATAATTGTACTTTATCATGATGAGCATATTGGCTGGTATTTAAAAGATAGTTCACATTTTGTTTCAGATACTTGAACGGATAGTACATTATGCTATGCGGAATCAAAATGAAACTTCGCCCGAAAATAATGTCGCGAACTTACGACTGGTTGATAAATCCTGGCATATCGGTGTTTCCAGAATGCTCGCCAAATATCAAGAACCACTGTATAAGATTGTCTTGGACAGAAATAGTTTTGTAAGCGAAATGGAAGCTAATAACAAGCTACTGGACACATTCGTGGCTACAGTGAAGACACGAAATGAGAAAGCTTTCCCCACCATTCGACTTAAGATGCTGGAGAATGCCTTTCAATTGGAACACCACGACAGCATTTACAAATTCATGCTTGAGTGTGGCCAGGGAATAGTGGAGTTAGATCTAAAAATTCCTCAAAACGGGGGTACTCTTCCTTGCATCTTCTCTAACGTGACATTACCAGTGCTAAAGAAGATGACAGTTGAGTTTACTGACAACCGTTTGGGCGATCCTGCAGACGCTACCGGGATTACTGCAAATTCTTCCAATGTCACGTTATTGCTACAGTCTCTGTTGAATAAAAACGTGTCATTGAAAGAACTATACATTCAGTTTAATAAACGGTCGGACCTTATTCCAGCAGGAATACAGTATATTGCACTTCCTTCGTCCATAACCAAGCTAAATTTGGAATGTACTTTAAGAGAAAACGAGCTGGAAATACTTACCAGGAGTATGCTTCCAAACCTTAGCTCACTAAAGTTTATCCTACCAAACATTATATATCCTGAAGGATTATTAAATCGGATACTTAATAAATTCAAGACAACATTAAAACATCTTGAAATACTTGGCTTGATGTACACAGGTACACAAAATGCTGTCAACTTGATTAGATTCCCAGTAATGGAAAAATTGGAAACACTAAGACAAATTCTATAAACTGGGAACTGGAATCTAATATATCTTCTATTGATCAGTACTTTCCAAAGCTAAAATACTTAGAATTGTTATGCCAAACTGGGAATGCGCTACACAAATGGCTATCTGGTTCTCCCAGTCAAGTACAAACACTTTCGTTATGGCTTGTTAATGAAAATATTCGAGAGGGAACTCCCGGCTTTGCTATATCAGTCAGTTTAGAGATTATGCAACTTGTCCACAAAACGTTTCCAAATGTAAAAACTTTATTGGTGGAAATAACTGGAGCTGAGATTTCCGGATTGGAATATTTGTTTATGGAAATGACGCAGTTGAATTCCTTATGCATTGTTGTGAACGAGTGTGACTTTGTTGAAAATTCGGAATTTTGGGACTCGATTTTCCTTGGGGTACCCACCGAAATTGTTTTTGGAATGAGAATAAATCAAGACTTTGGCAAACGTTTAAAGTTCCTAAATGAGGACGTACCTTCGATACGAATGCTGACAGGTTGGAAAATGATAAACAAATGCTCGTCTTGTTATTCTTATGACGTACATAATATAGGCTAATTAAAACCAAAAATAATTATAATTTTTCCAGAACTACAATCGCTAAACCTAATGGCTTTTACCGTAAATATGCAATCACCCAAGGATGCAGCACCCAAACTCATTTCGGACTTGACATTTGACTTTGCGTTCATGAGAATGCCCAACCTGAGAGCCCTCAACTTCAATAAAGCATTTATGGTATCTGAAACAACTGCCAATGCCTGGAGAAATGACGGACGTACGCTTGTTTACACTACCTAATTCAAGGGAAGCATAAATGTCTATTACTTTGCACTGAATGAGTTACTTAAACTTTGTAAATTTGAGACATTTAGTTTTATTAGAAATGTTTCATATAGATGGTTATGTTGGTAGAAATTTTCTGATTTATAATAGAACGTACGTTTCCACAGTAGTTTTTAAAACTGCTTATTTAAAACTGCTGCTACTCAAACTTAGTTTTATGTTACTAGTTTGCTGATTTAGATACTAACAATTTTCATTAACCTAGAAACTCATGAAGTATAGATGAAGATATGTGCGGGTAAAACTAATAAATAGCTAGAACAAAAAAGTTTTTATTGTCAGAATGTTTTGTTTCTGTAGATAATATAAATTGAAGAGTTTAACATTAATCTGTCTTGATGTTTTACAAGACATAATACACTCATTTTCAATCGATTAAAAAAGGATGATCCTATTTGAGTTCGCCGTTAGTTCTTTACATTTTGTCAGAAAATATTGCTGCAGAAATTTTTATTGTAATTAAGGTAAAAACATACTTATATTCACGTAAGAATTTATTGCTAACAACATAAGGAAACTCCGTTCTTGCATGTTCTTTACTTTTTGATGTGAAAGTGCTCTAACGTGACCAATTAAAATTCAATTGCAAATCAATTGTTACACCATTTTTGTATTAACTGTTTTGCAATTTTGAAGATTATTGTAATTTACTCTTTCACTGGTACATCACGCTGTCCATGCGAGTAACCACTTTGAAATAGCTTTCGGCAATCCAAACAGTATAGTCGAGGAAGCTAAAAGCTCGAACTCAAAAGCTGAAAAAAGTGGTTTTCAATTTTTAGATTAAAATATGTGTAGATTTTAATATATCAAATTTGCTTTTACTTGATACAAACCTTGATCCTCAGCAGCATTATAATAATAATATTCCACTTCTGTTGCGCCCTTCTCCTTTTCGATTACACGGGATTGTTTTACTTGCCAGTTGTCGATCAACTTGGATCTGTCAATGTTTCGAAAAGGAGCAGAATGTGCTGTATAGGCGCAAATAAATATAACTAGTGAAACTAGGAAACTTATTTTGATTTGCATTGTCGACCAGTGCGTCAGCAAAATACCTACACTGGGTTTGTATGGCAATTCTCAACTTGATGTACACATAAACAGTGAAATATAAAATGTAAGAATTATTATTTCAAATTTTTGGAATATAGTGTATTAAGCAACAAAAGAAACAATGGTACATTATTCTTCGAGTTGAAAAGGCAACATGCATTTGCAAAGAGGAATGCAAGGTCAGGGAAGATAAAAATAAAACAAATATAATCAGATTTATTGCGTATTTCAATGATATTTCTTTTCTGTTGTTATGCAAGCCAAGGCGTCTTCTTATTCCCTACAACGTGTTATAAGTGTCATTTAAAAATAGTAATTGTGCTCTTTTAAAATATTCCACTGAAAGTAAAAAAGGGTTCGCATATTTGGGTACTAAAAAGATTGCATTGATAAGCGTGCGTTTGCATATGTTTAACGTGCATTACCCTTCCATTACAAAAAGGAAAATACCATTGTAGTTAAAGATAGTATGTTTTCCACGATAAACACTTTTCAGATAGATTACAGTACATGTCGTGCCCACTCCTACTTCACCGTAATTGAAGTATATTACGTACAGAGCCAAAACGTCAATTTATTTTTACGTCACAGCTAATACAATCAGTATCAATTTCATACAATCCAAAATTTAATTGTCAAGCATTTTACAATTGCTTCAAAATACCATCAATTGTCCACGAAAATACATTAAAATGATATTCTGGTCTAGTAGTTTGCTTAAGCATGACAAAATTTTCACACGGAAATGATACTGATTTTAGTAGTTTTAATTTTCGTGTAAAAACCTTTTTCTGTAGTCTTCCTGGAGATCGCAGATGTCCAACAACTATAAATGTTTCATTTAAAAACGGCAACCACACAAGGATTATATCTAAAACTGTCTACATCTATGTGTTACATAAAATACGTTGCACAACCAACAATTGTCAACGTTCTAAGCAATTTATTATTAAGATCTGTGGTAACCATTTGCCTATTTGTGTCAACGGTCGTTATTACACCAATTAATTTAGTAGGTCAACCATGTCTATAGCGACGTATTGTCCGTTATTATACATCGCTATTACGGTGAATAATTTCTAAATAATTTTAGATTCGTTATCGCTTTCAACAAGTTTTTCATTTCCAGCAATATTTTTGAAAATGTAACTAAATAAGTTGATAAATTTAAAATTAAATAAACTTAATTTAGGAGTTATTAAAAGGCAGAGTCAATGCAAGAGTACCGACATGTTTCCTTATGCATTAAAATACAGCTTTTATCTCCATTCTAAGTCCTGCTCAAGAAAAACCAGAATAACTTGGTTGATAACCTCTTTGATATATTGTGAGTGAAAAATCTGTAGAAGCTGGAACAATAAAAGTTCAGTACGTGCCGGTTTGGTTGGATGATTAAAGTTTTAAAAATCTGAGTAAAGTTTTCCGTATATCAGTTCGAATGGAGCAACAACATTTCTACGATAGTTGCGGCATTCTAATCAAACAACACTGTTTCTCAGGATGAATCAGTTTCTTAATAAAAGCAGTAATTATTTTAGATGTCTAATTGCTAATATTTTGCATTTATCCTAAACAGTGTTAATAAGTTTTTGAACTGTCTATATTTGACTATACATTATAGAACGCATGTCGCTACTGGCTGGGTAGGTGCTTCTGTCCAAGCAGCCTTCTGTAGAAACGCTCTCTCTCTTCTTTGCTTACCACTAACCACTTGCTTTGCTATTCTGCTGAGAAAGTTGATGTGGCCCATTGCTTTGAGCCTGGAACTTGGGTCAGTGGAGTGTTGAGGTCACGGGATCGAATCCTGGCTGGGGCAAATTTTTCTTTTTTTTGCATAAAATATATTATCTCAACTGCACACTAATTAAGCAAAGTTAATCAATTACCCCTGGGGGGGAAGGGTTCGTCCCCCAGGGGTAGTTTTTTACAGTTTTGCTCGGATTGAGCTCAAATTCGGTATGCAGACTAATTGAAGGGTGGGGAATTCAGCAAAGTTAATCAATTACCCCTGGGGGTAAGGGTTCGTCCCCCAGGGGTAGTTTTTTACAGTTTTGCTCGGATTGAGCTCAAATTCGGTATGTAGACTAATTGAAGAGTGGGGAATTCAGCAAAGTTAATCAATTACCCCTGGGGGAAGGGTTCATCCCCCAGGGGTAGTTTTTTAGTTTTGCTCGGATTGAGCTCAAATTCGGTGATAAACCCTTAAAATGATAGACAGGTCTCTGATCTGTCTACAAGCAATCTTTGTACTTGCTATTCCCCACCTTTACTCAGATAGGCTGCCGTGGCGTAGTGCACTGGCTTGGAACTGGAGCGTAGGGATTCCCGATTTCGATTCCACGCTAACAAAGTTTTTTTATTTTTGTTTTTCAAGTACAAATATTATCCCAACTTCCAACTGTATCTCAAGCCCAACAAGTACCATGAAAATTTGTTAAATTTTTAATTACGATTTAACTAAGACAGATTCAATTTTTGTAATTATCATGATTTAACTGAAGTATTTGTGATATTTGTGGATTCAATTTTAATTGCGGCTCAGGTTAGGTGCATTAAATTTAAACCGCAATTTTATTTGAACGAATAAACTGACTTGGGTTAAAGTTTAATTACGACTAATCTGAGATTGGCTAAAGTTTAATTGCAATTTAACTTAGATTGTGTTAGCCTATAATGCAATTTAACCGACTGGGATTAGATTTTGAACACGATTTATCTGAGGTTCAAATTTAATTGGGATTTACTAATATTCTGTCAGCTTATAAATGCAATGCAATTTAACTGAGACAAACCTGTTCACTATAATCAATATAAGTTAGATTGAGTTTATAAAAATGGAATCGACACCAGGTAATACGTACCTCAGAAACGTGTTACCTTAGTAGGAGCTAAAAGAAAACTTCCGGGCAAACAAAACTGAACAGCATCGTAAACAGAGAATAGATAGTACTAAAAAGTCAAACTTCATTGAATTCTTTGATAATAATTAGCTGATGTCTTTTTATGAAATTCATTTTTTCGTAACAGCTTACAAGTTCGGCAGATAATTGCAAATGTTTTAGAGTAGCTTTACTACGTAATTACTAATTAGCTCTAGATTTGCCATCAAATTGTATGTTGTTTTTTTGATGGCAACAAACGGGCAGATTCTATACTAGTACATTTTACTATAAAAACATCCGTTTTACAAGGTTTTGTTAATGACGGCATATACACTGGAAAAATTGCAAATAGTTTTTTCTTTACCCTATATCATATAATTTTCCCATGTTCATTTTCCTTCCCCTATTTTGAATTCACTGTTTGCCTGTTCCCGCTCAGTTCCGATGTGTTATCGTGACATCAGCAGAATGATCTATGAGTTGCCTGAAGGCAAACGTCAGGCGCAATTTTTGACATTTACCCAATTCTCTTGGAGTTCCTGTGAAAGCTTAGTGTGTGGCAGCTGCAGTGGTACTTCTTTATTTTCCTTCTTTACTTCTCTGAAATCTATATGGGCAGAGCGAGGACGGGGCTTTTTCTGAAGATAAAGCGCTGAAACTAGCTGCAGAGAGTCCCAAATCGTCATCCAAAATACGTATTGTGCTTGAATTGAATTATGACTTTGGTTTTCTTCATGCGTCGTATTTAGGTAGTGCAGTCAAGGCCCACGTGTCTATTTAGACACCCAGCGCGTCTAAACACACACGCTGAGTGTCTATTTACACACGTAAGAAGAATTAATTTAATTTATTTTTTTACGTGTCTAAATAGACACGTTCCTGTACATCCAAATAATAAATTCACGTGTCTATATAGACACGATGGGTGTCTATATAGACGCGTAAATAAAATAAAATAAATTAATTCTTCTCACGTGTCTAAATAGACACGTGGGATTTGACTGTAGTGATATAAGCAATTTGATATTTTTGTGTGATTGTATTTTTTTAAAACTAAATGCTGTATCTTACGACATGTCATCCAGTTTCTACGCCATGATTTGATTTATGCAAACGTTTGACAATACTAAAATGCTTCTAAAAATGTAAGGTATAAATAATAATGTGTATGATCTTGCTGAGCGTCTACTCAATTAGAGAGTGCACTTGATTTCTCATCCACTATTCCTAACTATAACGATTCTTTATTGTGTTTTTATGCCCCGAAATAAGTAATTCAAGTAAATTTTTAACTTTTTAAAATTTTATTTCACTAAACTCAAATAACCTGATATTTTTAAGTTAGACTAGAATTATACTAAACACATTTTAAGTATATATTTTTATGTGTGTATTCTTTGAAATCAATGCTAAACGGATAATATTAAAATTTTCTGAAACATATTTTGTAGTAATAGGTATTACTATACCGGTCAAACTGGTGTCCTGTTTCATTTTCCGATTGCCAAAACTGAGTCGTAATGTTTAGCAAACGCTTCCCGAGTTACCTCCGCAATCACAGCAGTAGCATTTTCCTCCCATGTTGGAGTCAAAGCTAAACCTGTAGTTGTAATGTCCTTGTGACTGGCACCACTGATCCCGGGTTTCCCAACTGTTATGCCAGCACCGACCTTTGCAGGGATCTCCACCGTACCGATTCTCTAAAATTATAAAATATACATTTCAACAATTAAAACTTCCTATCCCGTTTTTGTAAACATACTATTATTAACTTACTCCACTCCAGGTCGCAAGTAAAGGGAGCCGGATTGGAACAAGAAGTTGCCTCGTAAATGCACAAAGCGACACCGAGAACAGCGAGTAGCAACGTAGGCTTCATGACTGAGCACTAATTGAAAGTTGGCGAAAGTGAAGTAAATCTTGTGGTTGACGATGTCTTCTTTAGGTAAGCAGGTCTGATGACTTGCATTCACACTTTTTTACCCTTATATACTGACTTTAGTTTTCTGAAGTGCGGTGTTGTGATCCCATTTTTGCAAAAACATGTCACTCACTTCAGGGCCAGAAGGATTTAAAAACAGAATTGGGGTACAGAATTGAAAAAATATGGTCTTAAATAATGAAAAATTAGAAAGTTTTTATACGGGATATAAATCAAGTGCTATACGTATAGCACATCTTTGTGACAGTGATGGATTATTTTGTTTTTAATTTTGAGGCTGTATTCCAAGAACTATTAAATATACTCCGGTTGTTCCAGAACATAACAAGGTTATACAGGTTATTGGGTACATGTTCAATTCAAACAGTTATGCAACCATTTGTTATATGCATATATATGCACCAATATTTACTTTTCATGCCAAAGATAGCCACTCTTACTTGGTAAAATTTTGTTTGCGACCACTCGTAGAAAGCATGATAATTTTACAGTATCGAATGATTCTTTGAAACGAACCTTGAATGGATGAAATTCAGAACTGTGGTTTTAGATTTAATCTCGTGTACGGATATAAGCAAGCATTCAGACTGAACATTTTGTTTTTACCTATGCTCCTATTTTGACATTTTATTTTTCTTATATTGTATGCCTATACCGCATATGGTAAGTAAGAACTTCGGGATATAGTTATTTGCTATTATTGGCAAATATTACCATTACCCTTATCTTCTCCGACTTGGTTTTTACCCAACTGTGGCGCAAGCTAATATGCCTATCATCATTGTCCATTTGTGCTAATAACTACCTTTTTGTCAGCCCCAAACCCTCGGACCATATACCCGCAGCAAGACCATATACCATACCTCTACGATAATCTGAATTAGTATTGAAATAAATTTTTTTTGTCCGTTATAGACATTAGTAAATATAAGTTTTTGTGCATTTGACAGAAAATCTTTCAGTCCAAAATTTCTTCGCCATAAGAACTATTTTAAAATTGATATTAGAAAACAAACAAATACTACAATACAAAATTTCTCTAAAAAGAAATAGTGCAATGTTCTGAAAGTTTTTGTGCCACATTTTAGCATCTGAACATAAATAATAAACGCTATCAATAGTAACACAAACATTTCTTGAAAGGAACTTACTTATACCTATATGGCTATCTAGCAAAAAAGCAAACCTGTTGTACTCTACAATACATTTTTAGTGTTTTCTGGAAGTACCTTTGCCCCAACAATAAGAAAACTAACGCAACAATGAGTTGGGACTTTTGCTTGGCTGAAAGTTGCTGACATATTTTCTGTAGCTTTCTTGGCATATCTCGTGTCTCCCTTTGAAATGCCTACAAATTAAATAATCCTTTATTCAATAATTCCTCCTAACCTGTATCTTTGCATAGTACCAATTTTTTAATTTGCAATAAACTCTTTTTCTACAACTCCCGATTTCCTCTAAAACGTATTTCCATTTGATTTTCATAAGTTTAAGATAATTTTCATGGTAAAAAATATGTGAATGAGTAAACATTTATGGTCAACAACAGTCTAAAAGCCATTTGCTCAAATTTTACAAGTTTTTACATAATTTGGGCGTACATGAGGCTGTAGTCTTCCAGGCATATATGAGTGTCGCAAGTCGCTCCAGTTAATCCGGGCGCAGGTATGACTTTTTAGCATGAAAAAGTAGATTAACCGTATGTTACGCAACGTGGACAAGCCACCGTAGACTGCAACTTTTCTGGTTAATAGATCATGCAATTATGTTTATTTCCTGAAAATATACCTGAACGATATCTGTTCTATCTAGCATCGCTTACGAATATGTGTGTATTAGACTTGAGTTTATCCATCAGAACCAACAAAATTTTAATTATAAATAAATGATATGCTATAAACACAAAAAGTAGGTTTTACAACCAGTAAGTACTATATGGGCACTTCCACTTTACGTTAACAACAGTGCCAAGCAACTCATTATCTGCTCTGTTGTCTATAAAGATTCGTTGTTTTAAAACTATACAGTATTATCGTCATTACTATTTTATAAATACGTTTATGTAAAAGGTACATTCCTTTGTTTTTGAAATCAGGTCTGCACAACCAGCGTTGTAGAATTCCATAAATTCTTTCGTCGTATTTATCAATTTTTACAGATTCTAATCTCAGCAAACTATCCTTCCCTACAAATGTCAACGTTGTAAGCAATTAATGATTAAGATCTGTGGTCAACAGTTTTTGTATTTGTGTCTACGGCCACCACTAAATCAATTTAATTTCGTAGCAGGACAGGCCTATAATAAAGTATATTCCGTTATCATACATGGTTATCACGGTGAACAATTTCAAATTGTTTTTTGAGTCGCCATCGTCGTCAACAAATTTTTCATTTCCAGCAATATTTTTGAAAATGTAAGTAGTGGTTACGGAGCGCTTTGATAAATTTAAAATTAAATAAACTTAATTTAGGAGCTATTAATAGGCAGAGTCAAGGCACAAGTATAGAGAGTCACTGGATTAGGGCTGCTTCACAAACGCCCACCACAGCGACTAATAATTTGGTTAACTGACAGCGACACACCTATCTGGTAGAAAAGTAAATCAAAAACAAAGCACAATCTCACACAAGCATCTGAGAGAAGTACTTTCTCGTTATATCTCGAAACTGCTTTTAAAATGTTTTCAGTCTAAAACCAGACAGTAACGTAAAATGTACTTCTATTTCTCATGAGAAAGTACAGTTCTATTACCTATATTAAAACATAGAGGATGTTAATTCAACTGAAACCTTTATAAAGCCGATATGAATACCAGAAAATGTAAAATAAGTCTGCTCTGTGTCTTAGTAATAATCATTATTTTGATGCTAATCTACATTGGAATCCTCGTTTGGATGCTGAGTGTTCTAAGCAATTCTGCAGTAAGTAAATTTGCAAAATTTCGTAATCATAACGAGCCTAACTGTTTTTCACTGACTTTTAATTTTAAAGATTCGATTTGAAAGGCATCGGTTAACTGAAGGCGTCTGTCTAAGTAAACATAATATTGATTCAAACACATATCCCCAACCTGACTCAACACCAGAATTTGAAATGGAAAACATGCCAGGTATCAGCACCCATAATAACAATGAGCCTGATAGCAGCTTTCTTCTGCGTAAGAAAGAAATAAAGACGGAACTAGACAGCAGATCAGGCTCAAAAAATAACATAAACTATTCAGTTGTAACTTTAGAATAGATACATCAATCATTTTGTATATGTGGTAGGTGCTCAAGCGTGCTTATGTTGGAATGTCAGTGCATTCTCCATACCGATATATAATCAAAACGGCAAACCCAATCTGTTTGGTGATTTTTATACACTGTGTATTAATTTACTCCTCGTGTCCTGCTCTTTCTTCTTTAAAAAATTAATGAGACGATTACTCGCCTTGTCTGTTTTTTTGTTTTTAGCAAAGTTGCTGAACTATGTTTTATATATCTGCATAACTTTTAATGTATTTTAAACTTGTAGGTTATTTGAGAACAAACTAAAGGACGATATGTATAACTGGCCATTTTTGGCCCCAAAATAAAAAATCGTCTTTTTGTTCTAGAATCATAAAACAAGCAAAAAATTCTTTCTGGTCAAAGTTTCACGTTGATCAATATGTAAAAAGTTATGAAGTTTTGAAAATGCTGAGTTTGGTAATCTGACAGCACAAAAGCCCACCAGCTGGATTTACTTAAGTGGACATAATTTTTTAACAAGCTAAATTTTAACTTAACACATGTTTACAAATCTGAGGATAAACCGGAAATGTGCATGTTCTTAAATTTCATTGAGCATAAAAGCCTTCCCAAACTAACAATTCATTACTTTTCAGGTAATTTTTATACAAATAGTTCCGAATGCCCTTTTAACCCAGCACAAATCCACTAAAACAGCATTTTGCTGAAATTTTTGCAACGTTTTGTTACTTTGAAATAGCGCAACAAATGAAATGCGTTATTATGAAACACCTGTTTCAGCTTTTTATGCTAAAACTTGATTGTTCACATCCTCTTAGGTTTTTATAATTTCACTAATCTTTGACTTGATTTTAAAAAAATGATCGGCGATCAATATGAGTTTCTTGCCAATACCAAATGTTAATCTACTTTCTGACGGACATATCGGGCAAAAGTTTTCACGACGTTGAGTTCTTGAACGATTCGTATTTTTATTGCTTAAAAGATCCGTTTTGCATACGTATTAGTGCGATCACTAAAACCCTTTAAAACATTTAAGACCCAAGTTGTATATTATTTTAATGGCATGTATTTTCTCGTCTATGGAAAAGTACTCTTTTATCTACGGGATTAACGTTTTTTAGCCGAGAACAAAAAATATTCAAGTTTCTCCGATAAGTGAGTTTTTTCCCAAGGATAAACAAGGATTTGTCATTTGATTTGAATAAATTAATTAGAATCGTTCAATACATTTACTTTCCTATTCTTTATGCAATGCTTTCTGTAGTTTTTAGGGCGACCTGGTCCTCCTTTAATACCAATACCACCTCTTGCTGGTTCAGGAGGTAGGTCTAGTTTATCTTCAAAAACTGCTACCCCAATTACTACTGCTACCCCTAAAAGTCAATAAAATATTTGTCCGGGTTGTGACTCCATCAGCAAAGCACTCCAACGCTAACTCCTGCTGCTCTTTGGTCAAACAAAAGTTAAATTCCCTGTGATTGCAGTGATCGCGGTCTTTGCTCAAATATACTGACACTTCATTTCCTAATACTACCTTTTTCAATTTTTCCTTGCACAAGGCATAATTGCAAAAATTTCACTCTTTCTCATAAGCACAATGGTTTTCATTTATTTCACTGCCTTTAAGAGTATAGACACCTTTAACTCTTCAATCATGGTAGTTTTTTTTTCAAGTTTCAGATTTTGGAAAAAAGGCTCATGGGCTAAAACTTTCTCGGAAACTGAAATTTCTTTCCACGCAACTTCTTTTCTTTTGCCTTCACCATAAAGCGCTGAGGCTCACTTTCAAAATCACTGCTAGTAGACATTGTGCTGGTGTCTGGTTGCTTGCAGGTTTGCTACCGGCATAAAATGCATGAGTATGAGATAAAAATATGCTATATGTTGGTATGCAAAGTAAGCCCTAAAATGACAAATACTCTTTTATCCCTGGAAAAATACTCATTTATCGGAGAAACTTGAATATTTTTACCTCCAGTGATGAAAAACGTTAATCCCATAGACGATTGCAGATTTTTCCAGTACGAAAAAGATTATCTCTATTTTAAATAAATACAGCCGAGGATTTACCCCATTTTTTAAGGATTTAGTAAATTTTAAAAACATTTCTTTCGTGAATGCATGCCCTCTGAAAAAACCACATTTGATTATTCGTTGCGCATTTAAAGAATAGTTTGCTATGTGTATTTATTCTTTGCCTTATCAGTTTACATTTTGCCTGAAATGTGAAAGACCTCGCAGGGTCAGCATTATCTTTATCAAAAATGAATGCGAGAAGTAAATAAAACGTGATCTTCTTTTATTATCGCATGCCTAAACAAATAATTGTTACTCACTTAAGTGGTTGCATATGTTCCCAGTTTTTTCCAGAGTTTATGCTTTATCAATGTCATTGAATAGCTGACCTTAATTTTAGAAACGATTTCACCTTTCATAACTACATTTCAGTGCTCAACCACACTATCATTTCCAAACAAATTCTTTTGTTGATTGTATAGAGTTAAATATAATAAGATATGCTAACCTTCACCTTTCATAATTTAACTGATACAAAGGCTAAGTCAAGTTTGTTATGTCATTTTGAGTGCATCCTGCAACATTGTGTATGGAATTGATGTTAGCTTTGTCTGACCTTCTTCTTATTTTTCTTCCACCATTTCATAGAGATAACCAAAAGTAAATATTTTAAAGTGGGACATTTCAACCTGTTCAAAAACTATAAAATACCCCATTCTACCTAAATTGAAACAAGTCAGAAGAACTCAGTTTATGAGAAAAGTCTAAATCAATTTTAATCGGTTTTAAGCAAGGCAATCGGTTACACTTGTATTTTAGTAATCTCATTTTAGTTTCTCCTACCTCATTTAATTTGTAAGTACGTAGTGACTACAGATTTTGAAAGTGCTAAATTTCAGTTTTTTATTTGTGTAACTTGTACTTCATGAAACGCGGTGCAAAATTCTTGTATCAACATTTTTAAAGCGTCTTTGAATAACAGCAATCACAGGAAAATGACTCTTTCTAGCAAGATTAGTGGGTATGAAAAAGCCAAGTTGTTTGGCTTAATGCAAGTGGTAAGTTGCCATCAAATTGAAAATTGTAGTGGAATGTCAATCAATACTTGTTCTTATTGTTTACAATTTACTTTGCATCCTCTTTGTTTTGCAATTTAGTATTTTGCATGCTCCTTGCTTCTCATCATGGGTTCTTTGAAACTAAACCAAACACAGATCAATCCAGGTTTTGGATCAAGCAAGAATGCTTCGAGCTTTCAGGACATAAGTGAGTATTTTTGTTTTCCTTTCTTATTTGGACAGTGAAGTATTTAGTAAAGAATTGCCCTGCACTTAAATTTTATTACAAATTGTTTGGTTGTTAACGAATACTTGTTTCAGCGCAAAAGGGGAACCGTGTTTACCTGAAAATGGCTTTTATGCTGCCATACCTGGAAGTGCTTGTTCACTTTGTGAACTCTATTTTGTTTCTGGCGAGTTGCCTATCCACAAGGGTACTTATGTATTTAGTTCTAATTCATCGATCAAAAAACAGAATTGGTGTTAATAATATACAAGTTACAATAATATTTAAATATGTGTTTATTTTCATCTAAGTTTAACGTGACTGACCAACTAGACGCCACGTTTTCCTTCTGGAGCATTGGAATTTCCTGGAGGGAGTTTTCAGGTGGCATGTTTGGTCTCAACCTAATCCTACTCGGGATTTCTTTGAAAACATTGTGCATTGCGGCTACAATATTTCTTCTTCATATGGCTTCCTCTACTACCTGGAATCTTTACTGGAAAAGTCTAAATACGGCCATGTCTGGAGATAAGGGGGAGAGATTAGCCACCGGGAGTCCAAACTGGTTGACGGGGTTTCTTATTGTAATTTCATTGTCTTTTTTGTTAAGTTTCCCTCACGTGTTTTATGATATCACGATCATTCAAAATAATTGCACTGAAACTAATATTACGCTTGGTTACTGAAGTAAAACATGAAACATAATTGTGAATTTATAATTATAACGTTTTCTTACAAATTTCAATGTTAATTCGGAGAGTAAATATTATTCCATTTATAAATTTTTTTGTACTAAATACACAATTGAAGTAAATATCCCTTGTATGCATTTGAAGCTATCTAAACTGGTTTTGATAATATGATGTTAGTAAACTGCTCCTTGTATTCTGGACTTTACATTCAATATAGCACTACAAGTTTTTCCTTTTATCGCTCCTGAAATTTTTTATCCTATTTTTGCTAGATACTCTCGTTGTTTGTAAGAGAAGGATTTTGTTGAGTCAGCGTACGCATTTTATTATCACCAGTCAAATTGTTGGATTCCAGAAAGTGTTTTCCCAATCTGGTATTCTACCGTGTTCTAAAATACACATTTATAAACCACTAATGTCGCAAAAGAACAAAATATCACAAGAAAGTCGTTAGCAAACAACTCGTTATCAGTAGTATTACTGAATGGTTTTCAGCAAAATACAATACATAAAACACTGAAGCTTTGTTAGTCAGTGAATGGATGGCTTTATCTTAAAATGTCTTTCTTAAAATCTCTATGAAACTGAATGCCGTACCCTTCAACGCTACCTAAAACACGACTTGCCTTTTTTGTATAAGGCATATATATGAATAGTCTTTTTGTTTCAGCATTATCATAATCTGATTATTTGATGACCGATGAGATGATAAAAAGGTCTCCTCATATTTAATATATTTGTGACTTATTTGGGCTAAGCATGACTCATACAGATACGGGTTTTGCTTGATATTTTAACATTCTTCTTTCTCTCAGATTTTTTACAGAGATAATAAACAGGTCTTTTAAAACTCCAGAAACACCAAAGCGGCAGCCCTTTATATAAAGTCCATGTATTCTGAAAACGTAAGAGCATAAGGTTTCGTTCAGACCTTGCAAATTTAGAGCAGGGTTGGACCTATGAAAAATTGTGTAAGTTTCTTGTAATAAGTTGAGTCTTAATTAAAAAGTAGTTTTTGCATTAAAATGCTATGATTTCAAAAATTGTGATTGCAGTTTACAAGTTTTACATGCTCAATAACGAAATGAACATTCCAATGATTCTTGCACAAATAGCGGGTAACTTTCTTCACTCTGTTCTCTTTCTGGTGTCATCTGTGAACTCCAAGGTAAGCAAATTTATAATAAGTTATTAACAGAAAGAATATCTTCAGTCCTATATAAAATTTGTAATTTAGGAATTATTTATTTTAAAAATTTCTAGTGTAACTTCAACAAAATCTTTGAGCTAACGTATCCACAATGGGGTGTTGCATTTGCCTGGAGAAAACTGTTGGGCCTTTGCTATTTTGTCAACCCAATCCTACTCGGATTTTCTTTTCATGAAGTTTAAACGGGCTTTACGGATGATGTAGAGATTTTTAAGGCTCAAGCTTTTAAGGCTCGGATTTTCTTGGGAAAATTTGGGAACTGCGGGTGCAGTAGTTATTCTTCATTTAATTTCTACCGTATTATGGAACGAGTACTGGACAACTTTGGATATAGCCTTTTCTGCAGGACTGAGAAAAGAAGCGGCTAAACTAGGCCGGCTTGTCTGGAATCGTATTTCAGTTGTTACCTATTTTGGACTATACCTTCTCAGTGTGTTAAATCCTATAACGCGACGATCGTTTAGATGCGTTGACCGAAATTGGACAGGCTTAGAGCCGAAGGAATGATTAAAGTTAAACTTCTGTTAAATAAGTTTACAACGTTTATATTTTACTTTGCTTGTAACTTATAATTATTTTCACTTGGCTTTCGGAGTAAGGCATTTATATCTGGTTATTAATTGGCAATTTTTGAGTTTTCGTTCCAACATTCAAAATGAATAGAATAAAATATTACTGTTTACTGAAACTAAATTACAGTAAATCCTGCAACTCAAACGTCAATAATGCCTTTATTTTTTGCAGTATAATTTCATGGAAACATACAGGCGTCAAATAAAAAACTGTTGCCAATTATAAATTGTTTTATCTAGAATTCATATAGACACCTATTTATGATTAGTTCAAGAAAAGTTCTGTAAAACAAAAATGAGTTTTTAAAGCTTAGCAACAAAATATATATTTCAGGTTGATCTAGTTGGGGAAAATATTCAATCCAATAATAATTTTACAATTTGTGTGAAGCTTTGAAAGTTCTGCAGCATTTGAAACAAAAAAGAAGTATTGTCTCTTCACGTTTACTAGAAAAAGACGTTTACACGTTGGTAATTTTGTTCCTGTTAAGCATTAAAAGAAGCGTGCATTTTTAGCTCATGTCTCTCCACTCAACCACCCATTTTAAAAAGTTGGCGTGTTGGTTGGATACATATGCTTGTACCGCAACATAGTGTAAATGCAACATATAATATGCAGGTGGAGATTTCTTTAATTGAAACGAGTTTCTATTTTTCATACCAATTTCTCACATAAAAACATCACAGTAAGAGATACTCCATCCTTTCAGAAAAAAATGGGTTTGGAAAAGCAAAGTGAATTTTTATTATCTTATTTAGTAGAGTGCAAGGGGCTTGACCAGCTTAAAATGGCTTCAGCATTGTAACCCATATTGTCTCTAAGCCCTATTATGTACAAGATTACGTTCAAGGTACTTTACATAGCTAGCTATACAGCAATAACGTTGTACGCATTCTCAGGTTTCATTTCTAGAAAATATTTAGTTAAAACAAAAGGTAATGCGAAGGATTACTTACCCAAATAGATTTCTTGGAAATAGGATTGTGTAGAAGCGGTGCACACTATTGTTAAAAACTTGAAACAAACCACACACATTTTACCCTGATTTTTCAATATGTGTTGGTATGGTACATCGCATTTTAACATTGAATATCCAACTACTTGAGTACACCTTTGAGTTTATTTGCATGCTAACGAACTGCACTCGATGCACTGCACTGCAGGTTTTGACTTGTGAAATTATGCATTTAAAGCATGTTGAATAATTATTGATACTACATTCAAGCTTGTTTTACATGACTTGTACGAGCTCACAGAACTGAACATATCTGTTGTCAGTAAGAGTATTTAATGCAGTTTCTATACCACAAATGATCTTGTCTGAAAATTTTATTAAATAGCATTTTGGCAAAGATTTAAAATTGCAGGAATTTTTTGATTTTTCACAAATTTTAAATGCAGCATTTTTTTGAACTTACGCGTTTTCTTATATGAAAGGAGAGTATAGCCATCGTGGTACACGTAGTTGTTGCCCACTAAAAACTGCATAAATCAGTGCATTGATCTTTAGATTTCAACATTTTTTGAAGATTTTGGCAATAGTAAATAAATTATGCAATTTTGCAAAATCTTAGAAAGAAGCTATAAAATTAAGGTTCGAAACTTTAACGCTTACAAAATCACCATGCGTTGTGTTTGAAACTGCTTTCACACAGCGTTTGAAAGCTTAGTTTTCGAGCTTAAAATGCTATAAAAGTAAGGGTAAACAGAGCAAGTGTATACTCGGTGCAATCATGTAATACAACTTTGTTTAAAATTTCACTTTGATAGGATAAACTGCTATAATTACTTCACATGAGTTGATGCAGCAACACAATGCATGTCATTCCATAATCCCTAACACCTAATTAACATATTGCATATTTCATCTTAGAGTATTTCTTGCTTTGGAGGATCGTACGATTATTTTAGTTTTGACCATTCCTAAATTTTTCAGTACCTGGAAAAGTACACTTCGGAGTCATGTTTTTAAAATCGTCACAGAATCTTGTAGGAAAAGTTTTTTAAAAACATGAAATCATAGAATTAAACTGCTTTAAAAACTTTTATTAACAACACCAAATTCCAGTCCTGAGGGTTTATGTGTGTCTTAGAAATTAAGCTTGAATTTAGTATCAATAATTATTCAACATGCTTTATATTTTTTTGACAGTCTGGGTTTTTGAAACTAACAGTCCACTTTTGGTTCATTAGCTCTACACATACTTATGAAGGATATCCAACATTATTGAAATCAAAATAGTGTTGTTCTGTTGAGATACAAATAATAGTAGAATCATTTAGTGTTGATGGTGAATTCATCGGTTTGTACAATGGAAAGTGAGAAAAATTGCGAGAAAAAAGCAGAGTATGAATCTGTTCCGGACAACGATTTTAAGGCGGTTCGTATGGCTTTAAATATAGAAATGGTAAGAATTGTTTTAAAAATATTTATTTTATAATTACTATTTATAATTTTGATTTCCATATTGGCTGTTTTATCACTAATTTTTTATTGTCTTTGTGCTTTGAAACAGATTGTTGAACAGATAGTATATTATGGCATGCGGAATCGAAAAGGAACTTCTTCTGGAAAGAATGTTGCAAGCTTACGACTAGTTGACAAGTCCTGGCATATCAGCGTTTCCAGGATGCTCGCCCAAAATCAAGAACCACTGTATGAAATTGTCTTCGACAGAAATAGTTGTCAAAACGGAATAGAAATGGAAGCCCATAATAAGCTCCTGGTCACATTTGTGGATACAGTAAAGCAAAGACTTGTGAAACCTTTTCCCTCTATTCGACTTAAGATTCTGGAGAATGCCTTTGAATTCGAAAAGTACGACAGTATTTACAAATTCTTATTAGAGTGTGGCCAGGGAATAGTGGAGTTAAATTTAAAAAATCCTCAATACGGCGGTTCTCTTCCTTGTATTTTCCCGAACTTGACATTACTATTGCTAAAATGGATAGCAGTTGAGTTCACTGATAACCGTTTGGGAGATTCTGCAGATGCAAATGGGATTACTGCAAATTCTTTCAATGTCACGGTTTTGCTACAATCTCTGCTGAATAAAAACGAGTCACTGAAAGAACTAACGATGCATTTAATAAAAAGTGGGATCTTATTCCAGCAGGAATACAGTATATTGCACTTTCCTCGTCCATAACGAAGCTAAATTTGGAATGTGTTTTAAGAGGAAACGAGCTCGAAATGCTTACCAGGAGTATACTTCCAACTTGGAAGTTCCAAGCCTTACCTTACTAATGTTTAGGCTATCAAACACTATTTATCCTGAAGGATTATTAAATCGGATACTTAATAATTTCAAGACAACATTAAAACATCTTGAGATACTTGGCTTGATGTACACAGGTCCGCCAAATGCTGCCAACCTGATTAGATTCCCAGTGATGGAAAAATTGGAAACACTAAGAACATTGTCCATAAACTGGGAGTTGAAATCTAATATATATTCCATTGACCAATACTTTCCAAAGCTAAAACAATTGGAATTATTTTACCAAACCGAGAGTGGCCTACAAAAATGGATATCCGGTTGTCCGAGTCAAGCACAAACATTTTCATTAGCGGTTGTAAGTGAAATTGTTCGAGAAGGGACTCCCGGCTTTGCAATATCAATTAGTTTGGAGGTTATGCAACTTATTCATAAAAACTTTTCAAATTTGAAAACCTTATTGGTGGAAATGAGTAGAGCTCAGGTTTCCGGGCTTAAGTATTTATTTATGGAAATGACGCAGTTGAAGCGCATAACCATTGCTGTCACCGACTGTAACCTTGTAGAAAATTCAGATTTTTGGGATTCTGTCTTGATTGGGGTACCGATCGTAATCGTTTCTGGAATGAGAAAATACCCGGATTTTTGCAGATGCATGAAGTTCGAAAATGAGAACGTTCCTTCAATACGGATGCTAACAGGTTAAAAATTATAAATAAATGACTGTCTTATGTTGTCCTAATTACGTACACAATACAGGCTAATTTGAAACCAAAAATAATTAAAGTTTTTCCAGAACTACAAGCGCTATACCTTAAGGCTCTTACCTTATGTAGACAAGCACCCACGGATGCAGATCCTAAACTCATTTCGGACTTGGCATTTGACTTTGCTTTTACCAGAATGCCTAACCTAAGAAACCTCAATTTCAATCGAGTATTTAGAGTATCTGACACAACTGCCAATGCTTGGAGGAATGAGGGACGTACACTTTGTTACACTATCTAATTAAAGTTAAACAGTAAAGCTTATTGATGAACTGAAACTTTGTAATTTTGAGACAGTTATTTTATTAGCAATCTCTTACTCCAAAAGTTGGTTCGAAATTTGTTTACTTGTAACGTAACGTGTATATGCGTTCGTTTCTATTGATAGAGTGACATACTAAAAGCATCGCGTCCAGAAACGGACAAGCAAAGCAAGCTGAAGTACAAGTTATTACAGCGTGTTTATTTTGAGAGGCTTCCCAGCCTGATGGTTAAGCGATTGAATTTTTGTGTTAAGGTCACAAGTTCGAATCTTGAAACTGTAAGTTTTTTTGCAATTCGAACCCATGCTCCCGATGCAAAAAGTCTGGCGCTTAACCATCAGGCTGGGAAACCTCTCAAAATAAACACGCTGTAATAACTTGTACGTGAGCTTGCTTTGCTTGTCCGTTTCTGGACGCGATGCTTTTAGTAAGCCACTCTATCAATATCAATGCTATAACAGCATTGCTACTTGAGTATTTCAATAAAAAACTGGTTGAACAGATATTATAAAAAAAAACAAAATTCAGCTTATTGCTTGTCGATTGAACTATGCTGCTTTGTTCTGCTAGTGATTTGAATAATTCAGAAATACTTGCACTTTTGCATAGTGCAAATAAGCTTAGAAAGGACGATATGCATAACTGGCCATTTTTGGCCCCCAAAATAAGAATTGAGTTTTTGCTATAGAATCATAAAATAAGCAAAAAGATTCATTACAGTCAAAGTTTTACGTAGATCTGACCAATATTTCAAAAGTTATGAGGTTTTGAAAATCACGTGTTTGGTGACCTGACGCCAGCAAAATGCCAGCAACTGGATTTACTTAAGTGGATATAAATTTTACACCACAGACACATGCTCAAAGGTTTAGCGGTCATTCGAGAGACTACAAATCTGCAATCATTATCAACATTTACCTTTGCAAAAATGCCGTTCATTCTATGATTTGTGGGTAACTCATCATGCATGGGTACCGAAAAAATGCAGCTGTATACACTGAAAATAAGTTTGCACCTAAACGGTAGGAGACACAGGCCAGTAAGATGCATCAAAATAAAGCACTAAACTAGGGCTATTGGAAACTCTGTACCGCGGACGAAACTCCATAGGAGTTAGGAGAACGGTCCCGTTTTACTGAAAAAGTATGCCAAAATTGCACAAAAACATCCATATTTTTGAAAGTACAAACGCTTTCGTCCGCGGTACAAAGTTTCCGATAGCCCTAGTTTAGTGGTTCATTTTGATGTACCTAACGGGCCTGTGTCTCATACCGTTTAGGTGCAAACCGATTTTTAGTGCGTACAGTTGGATTTTTTCGGGACCCACGCATATTGCGTCCCCCATGGATAATTGAAAGAACTGCATTTTTACAGAAACAAATGCTTATTATGATTGGTGGTTTTTAGTCTCTCGAATGACTCCTTAACCTTTGTGGTCGAGCTCATAGTCCCAACGTTATGTCCACTTAAGTAAGTCCAGTTACTGAACCTTTGCTGGTGTCAGGTCACAAAACACGTCATTTTCAAAACGTCATAACTTTTGAAATATTGCTCAGGTCTACGCGAAACTTTGACTGGAATGAATCTTGTTGCTTGTTTTATGATTCTATAGCAAAAACTCGATTTTTATTTTGGGAGCCAAAAATGGCCAGTTATGCATATCGTCCTTTGCTTCTTACATATAGAGTTTTGTAAACTGATATTGTTAGTAAAAAGCAGCGTTTTGTTTTAGGGTATTCGTTTCTCTTTTAAAGAAACGTTGCAACGTCCAAGTGGGGTTATGGTTGTACTATATGACCTGTTTAACCCTTCTAAACGTTCGTTGTAGCCCTATATTGCATTACAGAATTCTGCAGAATCTTGCATGCTTGGTCTATGGTGTATTGCGCTACTTACTATTACTCAGGTTGTGGAGTGATGATGAGCACGGCACAAATGATTTACGCAACAATTCCAGTCTCTCACCTCTCTGGAGCACACATCAAATGTCAATGCGCACAATAAATCTATGCGAACACACGATAGCGCACATAGGCTAGTATTTACAGCTTTATTAAACTCTTTAATCAAACTCAGACAAACAATTAGCAAAATAATACTTTTTAGCAAAACTAAGGCAGTAAGCTTCAAGTAGGAAATCAGGTAAGGTTCACTCTTGCTACTCTACACAGAGCTTGTCACTCTAGCTCTCTTGACAAGCGAATGACTTGTATTCTTCTCTGTTCACCAAACTCTCCGTTGACATTGCTATGTGGCCTTATCTCAACTTTCTGAGATATTACCATTAGCATATTCACCTTCTTTGCTCCTTTTCTACGTTTCGTTTCGTTTCCTGATCTCCAGCACTGAGACTTAATTCATGCATAAAGCCTTCATCACTACTCATTAGCATAATCGCTAGATCTGACTAGCTACCTACCGTATACCTTTACAACGTTTTTTAGTCACGCATATTACTAGTGTAAAAAAGTGACCAAATAAATTTTAGTTACAGTTGAACTGTTACTCCTATTTTTTATAACTTTTTGGTATTCTTTTTAAATTCAATTAATTTATTCTGTATTACATCACCTTGTTGAAGCCGAACATGCTTGCATTTTTTCATAGTGTGTTGCGATATATTAGAAACGCATTGCATAACTTTCTTAAAACGAATGCGTTGGGAACAATGAATGAAACAATGTTTCGTTTTGGCTCTTTTTTATTCAATTACCAAGAAATATTTCTTAATTAGTCTTTTATGAAATTAATAGGTAATATGTAATACTTATAAACTGGAGTGTTTGTTGAGACGTTGTTTCTTCATTAAATAAAACAGTAATATTCCCGTAAGATTTTATTGCTTACAACGTAGGGAAATCACGTTACAGTATGCACTTTACATTAGGTATGAAAAAGATCTAACATATTATATTTGCCAATAAAATTCAATTTAAACTCAGCTGTTGTAAGAATTTGTGATTACTATTTTGAGATTTTGAAGATCACTTCAGTTTACTCTTTTACTATTCTTTCACCCTGTCAAAGCTAATAACCACCTTGAAATAGCTTTCGGCAATCCAAACAGTATAGTCGAGGAAGCTAATAGCTCCAACTCAAAAGCTGCAAAACCATTTGATTAAATTGAGTGTGGGTTTTGTTATATGAAGAAATGCATTTACTATGTGCGAACCTTGATCTTCAGCAGCATTATAGTAATAATATTCCACTTCTGTTGCACCCTTCTCGTTTTCAATTATCCGGGACTGTTTTACTTGCCAGTTGTCTATCAATTTGGATCTGTCAATGTTTTTAAACGGAGCAGCATGGGCTCTATAAGCGCAAATGAATAAACCCACTAAAACCAGGAAACTTATTTTGATTTGCATTGTCGACCAGTGCATCAGTAAAATACCTACACTGGGTTTGTATGATAATTCCTAACTTAATGCACACATAAACAGTGAAATATAAAGATAAGAATTATTGTTTGAATTTTTTGAATATAGTGTATTAAGCAATAAAAGAAACAATGTCACATTCTTCTTCAATTTAAAAATGCAACATGCATTTAGAAGGAGAAATGCAAGGTCAAGCAAGATAAATATGGAACGAAAAAATCAGATTTATTGCGTATTTCAATGATATTTATTGTGTGTTGTTATGCAATCCAAGGCGTCTTCTTATTCCCTACAACGTGTCGTTTAAAATTAGTAATTGTGCGCTTTGAAAACTTTCCACTGTGCGTCGAAAAACGGTTTGCTTATTTGCCAAAAGTTATTCCTGCACTTAGTGCAGGAATGGGCCCGCTTCTAGTAATTAATAAAATGAATAACATAAACACCAAAAAACATTCACTTGCCTCATAAGTAATTCTGCATAAATGTATATTCGACATATATGGGGGAGCAAATATTTGATCTAAAACACATGCTAAATACATACATGCAAAAAGGTATATTTCTTCAAATATCAAAATACCTTGTTACATGTGAATGGGAACTTCAGGCATTATAATTTTACAACCAAATACATGGTTGCGCGTAGTCAGTAAAATAGCACGTAATTGCAACAGCATATTTGTCCCATAAAAGAAACAATACTGAGTAGCGAGTTTTTGTAACACAAACTTGTCTGCTTTTCTATAAGACCAAGACCATTCAGTTGCCATCAGTATCAAACGACAACGTA
This sequence comes from Entomobrya proxima, assembly GCA_029691765.1. Classification (NCBI taxonomy): domain Eukaryota; kingdom Metazoa; phylum Arthropoda; class Collembola; order Entomobryomorpha; family Entomobryidae; genus Entomobrya; species Entomobrya proxima. Next base: position 46,392,722 of record CM056172.1, read on the forward strand.
ATTACAAATTAGAAAGAAAATAGTTTCAACATTACTACAACTCATTCCGAATCCTAATAAAAAATAATCGTAATTATAAACCGGATGGTAAGTAATTAATACCAGTATGTAGGTTGGCGCGTGGCTTTTATACACGTGTCGATATCAGACGTGTTTTATTTGCAATAAGAATTTACCATTCACATAAATTAGCTCGATCGTTTCGACAATAAGTAGTCGCCTTGTTTCAAAACTTTATACCTCTAGTTCTCTCATACATTAAAGACTTTGCTTTAGCGTACCAAAATACGGAGAAAGTAATGGTTTCAAAACTTTTATTCACAAGTTTAGTTGGTGACGCAGATGTCAAGCTAAACAAGTTAACATAAATTTTGCATATAAAGTAACAGTACTTCTTTATTATGCCGAATATTGGTTTTCAGCAATTTAAGGTTCTCTTAGAGAGAAAGCTTACCAAAATGCGTGTCTTAAGAGCTCTAGTACTCGTGCTTGTATTTCAACTTTCAGATAGTGTCACAGACAGAAATAACTGGTATCTATTCTCACAGTATCGTACAACTAGCTTCCATGTGAAGTACAGCCAATACAAAGATAAAGTAACACCAATAGATTTTAACGAGTATTTGAAACATTTCACGCATTGCTTGCTGAACATAATTAATTTCAATGGTGCTGACTTCTACTCGCCACCAAACATTCCGTTATTTTTGCGACGTTTGGATATTGTTTTCGCTTTTTCCGGAGACCAGTTGATAGAAGAATTTATACTTCCTTATGAGAAAGTTCGCATTACCAATTTCAGCATATCTCGAACTTATGCTATTGCGCCACACAAGGCTGATGAAGATTAAACCATGGAGTTGTGAAGCACATGTCTATCTGTATCCTCCGGCCATAGAAATCGAAGTTATTTTACCAAAGACTTATTCTTTTAGAGCAACCCTTATGCATCGGACTGTACCTAATAACGTATATCAAAGTCGTAGGCTTAGAATTAAGTCCCACTTCTACTGGGACTACTTGCAGTCAACACTATTGTCATTGATAAGTGAAAGTACACTATTTTGGAAGCACATTCCAGAGTATGTAGAACTCTCTCATAAAATTGGATTATTGACTTAATTCAAACCAGATGGCAATTTGACGTACTTGTTGCCAGCAAAAACTATACTGCAGTAAACGACTGGGCTCTAAACATTCGTTTATTTCAATTGAACGTGAAAGCGCAACCTGATAGTACGGCGTCCTACGCCTTGTTTCCCTGGAAAGTGGAAGACAAAAACATTAAAGCTGTTCAGTTATTCTGTTTCTTTTGCAAACCAAATGAGGCTGTTCATAAAGTACAATTGAAACCGGAAATTGTTTCTGACCTGTTTTCGCTAACTCAAGCTGTTTACAATGCACAAAGAGACACTGATCATTTGATATGGAGACTACAAAGTATGGTAACCCCTGGAAAGCGAGGTCGTTTTTCAGATTCCCAACCACTTCATGAACTTTACTTGAAAATCCATGTGAATGTTCAAATGAACTTGAGAACCCAACAAATACTTTCCCATGTATTTGGCAATGCTACATATGAGCACGATCTTGTAAGGACAAATTGTTTAAAATATTCCTCTTTCAAGCTGGAAAGTTTTACGATGCCTATCGTTAGTAGGGTGATTTCCAAATACATGGAGGGACACTTTCGATATTATTCAGAAGAATTGGTATTTGTAGCTTGTAGTCAACAAGGTGGAAGCAGTCCTTTTACGGAATTGATAAATTCTTATGACCATTGGTCTTGGATTTGTATTGTAACAGTTGTGATATTTTCTGTTAGCATGTTTAGAGTTGGATTTATTTTCGCTATCAAGTATATCCAACCTTATAATCACAATATAGCAAATACCAAAGCAAGACAGCTTGTGTCTCGATATTTTCTTCATGCTTTTGATAATCTGGTTGAGCATGGTCTAATTGCTGACTGTGACAATAACGTGGTAAATACACATTTATCCCTGAAGCTGGTTGTGACTGCAACACTTTTGGTGAGTGTGGTGCTAAGCAATGGGTACAAAGGGAACAACCTGACAACACTTATTAGCCCAATACCAACTATTCCTTACTCTTCGATTCAACAATTGATTGAGAATTCTTACAACATATTTTCAATTCCAGAAATTGCCCATAATCTTCAAACGACACAAGCACATCAGTTATGGATATATATAAAAGCAACTGAAAAATTTTGGAGTGGTAAAGGAATCAAGTGTCACGTACGTCATTTAAGCGGAACTGACTATACTAATGTGCAATATTACTTGGGATTCAGATCAGAATTGGCTTCGTTTTTTGGAGTGCGAGTAGAAGAAGGGAACTGTGATGTTCCAAAATTTACTAAACAGGAAAGTTATTTGCTTGACAATACTCAAATTCTTCCTGCGTTTGAAAACTTTAGTGAACATTGGGAATGGAGAACTCTGAGCATTTTAACTCAATGCAAAAAAGATAGCCGTCATGCGATAATAACAGAACGCCAGGAAAGCATTCGCTTTAAAAGCACCTATAACTTGAATTATACGGAATTCCAATGGCCACTTTCTTTTGGAGAAAAACCTGTTGCAAAGGAGTTTTTCAAAGGGCCATATTCCCTACCTTATGGAGAGTGGGCTAACGATGCTCCGTGTATACACATATACCATTCGATAGGTCTCAAAGAGCTTATCAAAAGTGTTGCTGGGCACAACGCCGAAAAACGTGATCTTTTGGCACTTTTGGCTAAGTGAATTTTATATACATGGTTTTTTATATTTTATATTTTATATACATACAAATCACATGGTACAATTTTTTAGCGAAAATAAAAACTCAGAATACAGATAGGAAAGCCTATAAATCGATAGATTATGACTTTCTGAACAATATTTACGCAGGCTCTTCAATGTTTTACTCAAGTTTCACATGTGATTCGTGAACCAGTAAAAGGCACTTGTACATAGGTGTTTGAACGGTTAGGATCAACTTGTCGGTTGTGCTCCTACATTATTGTAACATTGAAGGGCCTGTGTAAAGATTGTTTAGAAAGTCATAATCTGTCGATTTATAGGCTTTCCTATCTGTATTCTGAGTTTTTATTTTCGCTAAAAAATTGTACCATAGGATTTGTATGTAAAACTCTGAACTTCACTTAGCCAAAAGTGCCAAAAGATCACGTTTTTCGGAGTTGTGCCCAGCAACACTTTTGATAAGCCCCTAGAGATCTATCGAATGGTATATGTGTATACGCGGAGCATCGTTAGCCCACTCCCCATAAGGTAGGGAATATGGCCCTTTGCGTTCGCAGGTTTCTTTCCAATAAAGTCATTTTTCAGAATTGAGGCATTATACCCTTCTGGATTACTGGACTATCATATGCAGTGGAGAACCAACTTTCTAAAGAGTTCAGGAATGCTTGATGACTTTCCGGAAATACGAAAATTTCATCCATCAAATCTGCAAGGAAGTATTAAAGTGGTGTTTGCAATACTACCTGTAGGAATAGTTCCTGCTACGATGGCTATGATAATCGAAATACTAATTAGACGTTACCACTTGATCTCCAATCTAACGCATAAAATAGTTGGAAAAATGTTTTTACTTAACTATTAAACTAAATAAAAATAGACCTTGCACCTATATCTTGACCAGGTGTGTTTTTAACATTTTATTTTTACAGCGAAGCAATTAGCAATCTTATAGCACGTTACAATCTTAAACTACGTCTATACCTATGCAAAGAAGTATGACTCATGACTTGTGTATTACTCATGCTAAAACGCATATACGCTTTGGAACTAGTTAAATATTATAAAGGGAATTTACGTTAGCTTCAATATTTCAAAACAACTCAAATCAGTAGGAGAAGCGTTGTCAAATTTCACATATTATCACTTTGTATTTATCAATTTCCAAAGATTGTGATCTTAAAAAGCTATCATTTCCTATAATTGCAAACGTTCTAAGTAATTTATTGTTAAGATCTGCGGTCAACATATTTTCTATTTTTGTGTACGGTGGTCATTAAATCAATTTAATTTAGTAGCTAGTCTGACCTACAATGACGTATATGCTGTTATCATACATCCATATTACGGTTTATAATTTCAAAATGTTTTTAGAGTCGTTTTGGAATTCAACAATTTTTACATTTCCAGCAATATTATTAAAAAATATAAGTGGTAGATACGCAGCACTTTGAAGGCTTTACAAATAGTTAATTTTTCAAACTTAATTTAGGAGTTATAAATAGGACGTAGCTAAGGCACACAAATATACAGTTATTGGATTATGGCTCCTTTAAAATACGTCAACTACTGTTTAGTAGTTGTTGTAGTAGTTGACTGACAGTAACACGCCTACCTGGTAAGTAAGTGAAATAAAAAAATTGCACACAGTCATGAACAGACATCTAGGAAAATAACCGGATAGTTTGTTTTTTTTAAAAACCAGTAGTATTCCAAAATCAAATGTAGCTTTTTTGTAAAATAAGTACAAAGCTTCATTTAAGAAAACATTTCGAGCCTTTTTGTAAATTCAACTGAAATTTTGACAAAACAGACATGAATAGAAGAAAATGCAAACTACGTCTGCTCTGTGTCTTATACATAATCATTATTTTGATACTATTCTACATCGGAATCCTATTTTGGGTGCTCTATGTCCTATACAATTCTGCTGTAAGTAAATTTACAAAATCTCGTTATCATAAAATGCTTTGAAAATTGTTTTTGATGGAACTGTATTTTTCAAGATTCGAGCTGAAAGGCATCGGTTAACTAAAGACATCTGCATAAGTGAACAGCAATTTGATTCAACAACCTATTCCCAACCTGATTCAACACCAGAATTTGAAATTGAAGACATGCTAGACATAAGCATCGAGCATCAAATTCACCCGGATAGCAGATTCCGTTTCCACAACAATGAAATAGGCATGACACGAGGAAATTTTGTCTCAAGTAATAACATTAGCTATTCAGTTATGACTTTGGAATAGAACTGCGTTGAATTTGGAGAAAGTCGGTAATTCAATTTGTATTTGTTTTTAAACATTAAGTGCCAGCGTACCATACATAATGATATATAGAAGCACTCGAGTGCACTCCCAAAACGACAAGTTTTTATTTTACATTATTTTACTTTACATGTTTTAGATGCACACAAGTCCACCCTAATAAGCACTTAAACATATTTTTATATCCTTATGTTTTGTCATAACACAATGAAAAAAGCTTGAATGTGTAAACGCTTATACAAAAACACTTCATTATTTGTCTGTCAAACAATACGAATTAAAATCCTGTTAAATTCTGCACCACCCTAAATTTAGTCCGAGCGGAGTGATGTCCACTGAATTTCAAAACACATTCAAAATATCCAACTTACTGCTGACGCAATAATTTGCACACTGTGTTGTTGCAACTCCAAGATAAGCTGCTCACGCAAAAGTGTTTAATTTATTAAATTTGTTTATAGTCTACTTCCTTAGCTAATTACATTTTGAATTGTGCATAAATGCAACACAAAAGCTCTTTAATTATAAGTACGCCTGCAACATGAATCATGTAAGCATTTGAAGTTTGTACTTAGTTTGTAAATTGTATTAAGTTCTATATATGTACTTATGCAACCAAGCTATTAATAAAATAAATCAATAAACATGGTCTCATCATTTTCTTTAGTTACATTAAAGCATAACAACTAGCAATAACTTTTAGGCACCAATCCATATTGATTAGGATAATCAAATTCAGAGGATTTATAACCAGTTTACAATTATGACTGTTATGAGTTTCAACCGAATACTATTCCATTTGTAAGTTGTTTTTTCTAAATAATAATATATATAATACAAGAAGCAAAATCCTTATTGGAGTTATAAGTCTGTTTAAATGTGTACAAAAAAGAAAATTGGGAAAACTCACAAATTATCCAGTTCATCCCAACAATTTTCATATCCTATAAGGACAACAATAAAGAAGCTACTAGTTAGGTAAACTGAACTTTATTTCATTTTTCAAGTTATTAACGCTTTTAGTGAATCAGAACGTAAAATATTTATTCCAATATTTTGAAGCACTTGCAACTTATGATGAGGATTGTTTGCATGCGGTAAGATTATAGTTTTATGGACTCAAATGTGCTAAAGTATATATTGAAATTATTTACTTACTTAATATAAAGCAAAATACGTTAAGTTTAAGTTATAAACAAATATGTACAAAACAAAAAAATCAAAAAGTTGCAAACACAATAAACCATAATTTAGCCACTGTCTTACTTAAACAAAATTTTATGTGCATATAGGTCGTTTACAAAAATCATTTTTAGTTGAACTCCGAGCATAAACAATGTTGACATTATACTTTAGTAAAATTCAATCAGTCCAGCTAAGTATTTGTGGCATCTCCGTTGATGTTGTTTAAGTTTAGCATCTTCCTTAAAATTCTTAGCGCAAGCGCGGCACTGAAAAAGCCTTTCGTTACTGTGCACTAATAGGTGTCGCTTAAGAATAGTATTTGTAACAAATCCCTTGTAACAATATTCGCATTTGAACGGCCTTTCTCCTGTATGACTTTGCATTTTGTGTGTTTTTAAATGACTGGACTGTGAACAGGATTTGCTGCACAGATTACAGCTGAAAGCTTTGTGGCCCGTATGCACGACAGAGTGCAATTCTAGTTCATTCTTTGTATGAAATTGCTTTTTGCAAACATCGCATTTGTAATGTGTCTCTCCCAAGTGTCTTTTTAGATGGGCTGTCATGTCTTTTGATGTTTTAAAGGTTCTCGTACACATATTGCACGCATAAGATCGTTTACTTGAGTGCACACTATTGCCGTGTACTTTTAAATCCTGCCGTTGTGAAAAGCAAGCGCTGCACGTTTTACAAAAGAAAGGCTTTTCATTAATGTGTGAGAGAATGTGTCGTTGTAGGTTTGAAGAACCCACGAATTGCTTTGGGCAAAAAATGCAGCCGTACCTGCGCAAATTGCCGGCTGGAAAACATAAAAAATTACAACTAGTTGGAAGATGCGCTTATAGTTATAATTTCCGTGGAAAAGTGTATTTTCCTACTTACCATTGTGCGTTCGCATGTGATAATGTAAACCACCATAGGATTTAAACTTTCTGTTACATTCAATACAGCTGTGAGCGCGCTCTTGTGTGTGCGTTCTTAAGTGATTGTGCATGCCTACTCTGCGGGCAAACTTTTTTGTGCACAGGGGACACTGAAAAGGCTTTTCGCCACTATGGACCACACTATGATTTCTAAGCTTACTCATGCTAAGGAATCTTTTGTCACACTGTTCACATTCAAACTTTTTAGTCCCTGAATGTATCCGCAGTTTATGATTGCTCAAATCACCCGAGCTGGTGAAGTCTTTTTCACACTTATCACATTCGTACGGTCTTTCGCATGTGTGGGAGCGTATATGATTGTCAATTAGAGACAATTTAGTGTAACGCTTAAAGCAAAATTCACACCTAAATTCATTTTTGAGCGCAGATATCTGTGCTTCCATTTTAACCAATTCTAATGCAACGAGTCTGATCGTGAGCATATATTTGGTAGTGTAGTCTCTGGTTTTTTTTTGAATAGCCACAAAACACGTTTCTAAAATTTTGAAAACTTGTTTGTTGTAACTAGATTACAATTTTCCTTGTCGAGATCACTTTGCGGAGCACAAGAAGTTAGCTTGACTGACCAGCATGACAGCAAACTGAACTGATGTCTTCAGAAAAACGATTCTTATTTCGAATGCGCCTTGCGTTGCGTTTACATACTTACGTTTCTCCTAAATTACTGCAGTCGGTCTTGTCCCATGAGTTTGTAAAAGACATATATTCTAATCCCTTGAAAATAGAAAACAACTCAGCTCACGTAGCTCTTCTTGTATAACGTATGAAATAGTGACCTGCAGTGATATCTGTTGTGAGTAAAAAGAAGGATTAGCATTAATATGCCAGGCTAAGCACATATTCTTAAAAACTCAGACCTAACTCAATACAAAAAAGTACCTGAAGCCGATTTTAGCAGCTATTGTATGGGTATAATCTCTTCATTTTAAAAGTATTTTTAACTTGGAATATTTTGCCATAGTTTGCATTTCTTAGACGAAATAATAAATCTGCTTGCTTTGTAAGCAAGTATCTAGCAAAAAGGCAAATAGTTTGCGTGAAATATTTCTGCTACTTCTGTTTCTGTCATTTCCTGTTTTGATGTTGTCGTTCTAAAACTCAGAAGGAGTAAAATATGAAAACTTGCTTTGCAAAAATAAACTACAACAATCCCAGTAACTTAAACATCTATTAATGCCAGTTTTAGATTATAGTTCTACAAAATAACTAATTACATACATCATTCGATTCCTTTCAGTCAACAACATTCTTATCAAACATTGATAATATCGTTTATCAGGGTAGAGTAATTGAGTTTGTATGAGCATAAATTGGGGTGAGCTGAGCCAACTTGATTGAAAGTTGCATGTATTTAAAGTTTAAAGTTTTGGCTGATTGTAGGCAATATTATTGGTGTCAGTATCTTTTTATTTCAGCTTCATCGGAGTCGTATCAGAATTATGTCTGACGCAATAAAAGGATCCACTCACACTTGATTTTTGTGATTGATTAATACTGTCGTAGTTCGGATGATTTTAACTGTTTTCCTAACCGGTAAACCCAAGTAGACTTGTCTCAGAATTCGTAAAGTTCGGATCACAGGATAGCTCAAAATAACAGTTAAAATATGCCAATGTCTCACTCCTACCCAACGGTATTTTGCCCAGAATCTCTCAAAATGTCACAAAATGCACTAATCAGCAAACGTCAATGAGCAGTAATATTTCAGTTAATGGTTCAAGATGATGATGATGATGAGCCGAGCAGTACACGAAATAAGATGCAGGACAACACAACAGCCGACGATTTTCTTTGGTGATAATGATATTAACAATTTTTATGCACCAAATTTACACACAATTCTACAAATTTTACAGGGCAAATTTATAACTTTTAAAGTTCATTCAATTCAACAAAATCCATAACAAAAATTTAGACTAGCTAGAGCTCTCTTGGCATTAAGTTCACAACTGACAACCAAGCGTCTGTGCTTAGACTTAACAAAAATGCCTGTGGGGCGAATAGAGAAATATAATAATTTTCTCAAATAGTGATTCCTGACCAAAACCATAGGACCGAATGAAGCGGAGAGGGAAGGATTCTCCTCAAAACCGACGCTCTCCGCTGCGCTGCTTTAATTACATTCAAAATAGGAAAATGAAGCTAAATTGGACTAAATTGGACCACAGGCGACACAAATCTTTTCCAAAAAATTCTACAGAAAATCTCCTTTACGAGATAATGAGATCCAGTCGATACTGGTACTAAGTTCGTTCACCAAAGAACCTTCAAAATAATTTTGCATTTAAAGCAAAATCTCAGATATAGTCGCACAAAGCTTCACAGCATAGAACATTTCATGAAATATACGGATTATCGTTTATCACATTTCTGTTCATAGCAAGGATTCATCAAACAAACAAGAATACGAAATTTTACACATTTTTCTCAAACCAAATCTTATCTTTTTTAAACAAATGAGCCTGAATCCGGACAAATACTACACGTAACAATAATATTCGCATAAAGTCTACACGTAACAATAATATACGAATAAAGTCTACACGTAACAATAATATACGCATAAAGTCTACACATAAATTTTGTGAATTCTTCTATGTTTGTAACCCTATGCTTCACTATGTAGTTAGCAATTTACAACTAGTTAAATCATACACAAACATTTATGCCATAAATCACTCTCTCTCAATGAGTAAATATAAGAGGGAAATCCCGGTTAGGTGAAATGAAGCTAAGACGGACTTTCAAAAATACCTGGCCGTACTAAAGCAAACAATTTACAAGTTGTCATGATAATTTTATACATAAGTATCAGCTGGTTTCAACAGCTACAAGTAACTTTAAGTCTGCTGGGTTGTTTGGGGATAGTCGTTGTTTTAGCTCTGAACAGTACCATCGTCATCATCTTTCGTATTTACGTTCATGTGAAAAAGTAAATTAGTCTGTTAATGAAATCAGCAGAGCCGGCGTTTTCAAATTCCATAAATTTTCTCATCGTAGCCAACATTTTTAAAGATACTAATCCCGGCAAGCTATTATTCTCTATAATTGCAAACGTTCTAAATAATGTATGATTAAAATCTGTAGTCAGCATTTACATGTTTGTGTATACGACCGTCATTAAGTCAATCTACCATGGTAGCCAGTCAGACCTATAAATTAAACGTATATACGTATATTAAAGATAATGACATATTTTCCGTTATCATGCATCGTTATTACGATTGACATTTTCGAGTTGATGTCAGAGTTGCTAGCGCTTTCAACATATTTTAGCGAATTTAAAACTAGTTATGCTTTATACTTAATTTAGGAGTTATAAATAGGCCATAGCTAAGGTACAAAATTATAGGGAAATCGGATATTACTGCTTTTAAATACGTCAACAACTGCTTAGTATTTTAGTTGATTGACAGGAACAAACTTACCTACAAAGTATGTAAGTAAAATTAAAAAATGCGCACAGTCCTGAACAAACATCTAGGATAAATTAACGGAATTTTTGTTTTCTAAAAACCAGTAGTATTCTAAAAGCAAATGTAGCGTTTCTTGTAAATAAGTACAAAACTTCATTTCAGAAAACATTGCAAGCTTCTTGTCAAGTCAACCGAAACCTTGACAAAACTGACATGAATAGCAGAAAATGTAAAATACGTCTGGTCTGTGTTTTAATCATAATCATTATTTTGGTACTATTCTACATCGGAATCCTCTTTTGGGTGCTCCATGTCCTATACAAATCTGCTGTAAGTAAAGTTACAAAATCAGGCTATGATAAAATGCTTTGAAAACTGTTTTTGACGAAACTGTATTTTTAAAGATTCGATCTGAAATGCATTGGCCAACTGAAGACGTCTGCAAAAGTGAACAGCAATTTGATTCAACAACATATCCCCAGCCCGAATCGACACCAAAATTTGAAACTGAAGACATGCTAGATATAAGCATCGAGAATAATAATCGGCCTGATAGCAGATTCCGTTTTCATAGCAATGAAATAGGGATGACACCAGACAATCTCGACTCAAGTAATAACATAAGCTATTCAGTGGAGACCTTGGAATAGAGCTGCACAGAATTTGGAGAAATTAATTTATTACGTAGCTGAGCATAGTGAAGCTAGTATTGAGATTGTCATGTTTGTCTGTGTGTGTGTGTGTCATCACGATACAGGCCAGACGGTTTGTCAGAATCACACCAAACTTGGTACAGTGATTCATTGGGTCATCAGGAGGAACCCTTTTGATTTTGAACCTGATCGGTCATCCCCCTGGGGTAATAGGGGGAGGTAACCCTCCTGACCAAATGCTTTGTCAGAATCACAGCAAACTTCGTACAGTAATTTATTGGGCTATAGTAAGGAACTCTGTTGACTTTGAGCCAGATTGGTCATCCCCCTGGGGTAGTAGGGGGAGGTAACCCCCCTGACGATAAAATTAATCAGAATCACACCAAATTTGGTACAGTGATTTATTGGGTCATGAGAAATGGTCCTATTGATTTTGAGCCTGATTGGTCATCCCCCTGGGATAATAGGGGAGATAACCCCTCGGACCATAATACTTGTCAGAATCACACCAAATCTGGTACAGTGATTCATTGGGTCATGAAAAATGATCCTTTTGATTTTGAGCCTGATTTGTCATCTCCTTGGGGTAATAGGGTGGGAGGAGTCAGAGAATCAGACAGACAGACATCCAGTGGGCTCAGCTACGTATTTCAAATGATCATTAAATCGGTTTATTCAATTTGTATTCACTTTGAAATGTCAATGTACCATTCATACTAAAATACGAAGGCACTCCCAAGATTGGTAAGCACAGACAACATGCTGACTTGGTTATAAAAGCAAGTTTACTACCTCGTGTCTTACGTTTTCTTCTATAAAAGGTTAATGTGCTACTTACTCGCCGTGAGTGTTTGCTGTGTTACGAATACATATGACGTGTAGTGTAGTGCAGGGCAGGATATTTCACACAGGCTTAAACACAGGAATTAAGGAGCTCTGTGGAAGTACGTCAGCAGAAGAATATTCTGCATTTATGCTAATGAGTTTGGTCCGCTGGACCTGAAAAGTAAAATATGAAAACTGCAGGACTGACTGCAGGTATGTGAAAGACAAGGGAGAGATAGCCATTCCTATTCCAGTGGCCTTCAAGGCCGGCCACGGCAGCAAGATGCTGCCGAATTTTTGCTTATCTCAAGTTCTCTCTCTCGTCTGCTAAAATGGAATCAAGTGTGTGTGTGTAGAAGAAGAGTTGTAAATAATATTTTAATTTCGCTTAATAAAGTAGTAGCAGTAGCAATAGTAAACCCTATCGTGTTGTGATTTGCTTATTGTGCATACCTACCGCAAAGTCACAGCAGAAGGGCTTGCCTGGACCGTGTTGTTGCGCGTAAAACAGTCTGCCAAAGGAGTAACGTAAGATAAACCCTAATTTGCAAGCATATGCATCTCAGATCGCATAATATAGCTCATCTCACATGAATATACAACCCCTTTCGGCCGTACATGGCGAAATACTGCCAGTTTTTCTGTGAATTGTGACAGTGTAGGTGCATATAAGCTTAATATTTTAGGCATACATTATGCTTTTTCTTTCTTCTGCTGCTGCTGTGATGTGTGCACTATTCAGCTCATTACTCAGTTTGCTGAGGATGCTGAATCGCTGAAAAAAAAGGGAAATGCACATCATCATTCTTTACACACAACTCTTTTAAACGTTTAGCAAAAAACTCGGTTGTGAGTATGCTAAACGTTATCTTTCTTTTACGCATGTTAATATAAAAAAAGCCAGCTACTCGGTAGTGAGTCAAGGCTTATGTCTATAATGCATATATCATTTTTATTTGCCTAAAGGCTTAATTTATATATAAAAATGGCTACATAATTTGCTGCAAGGTAAAAAATGGCTAGATATTTTATTTTTCAATGTAAAATGGGGCAAAATGAGCATCTGTCAAATAACAAAGCCCTTTGTCTTAAAAAAAAACGTTATTTACGTTTTTGCTGCGCCAAATCTCAGGATGTTGAGGATGTGCGCACATAATATGCTGGATGTTATAAGGCATAACTATACATATAAAATGGGCTGACGAGAATATGCAAATGTCCGAAAACGTTTTAGAAGCTTTGATAAAAAGGCACAAAATTATCGACCTTTTTTCAATGCGCATTCCTTATGAATGGCCCTCTTTCAACCTAGCAAAACAAACAAATAGCCATATAATATATGCATTATATTAAAGAAAGACAGAGAGATGAAATGCAAGATAATTAACATATGTGTTAGAAATGGTAGTCAGTAGTCAAATAATTTTTTGTGCTTGTGTCCCTCTAAATATTATATGCCTTTTGCATTCACACAAAGCACAGTATAGTAATTTTCCTATCTTCACTCCTACCTAACTTTAAAAAGTTTTTTAAAAGGGAAAATCTCACAATAAACCAGACTACTTAGTATAACACTGAATGCCTAACTACTACATAGTTAGGTACATCGGGATAGGAATCAAATCAATGCAAGTCATATCATCTAAAAGCTTGTAGTGTGCTTACCTATATGACTGCATGTAACGGTGGTGGATATTGACTCTCAAACTCCTGAGAGCACAAAATGTACCGGTAATGCTTACCGAACCAAGAAGTCAAGCTGCAGACAAAGGACCAGTAGTACCTGGAGGACCATTATGGACCACCACATTATGCAAATGCGGGAAGTTGACTTCTGAGTCAACACAACTAAAACGGTAATGGGAAATGTACATAAACAAGTGCTGACTTGGAAATAGTGCAAGTACCTTACACTACATCCTCCCGCAATAAAAGTACTCAACCACTATTGTTAAGGGAAATGTATCAAGACCAGTGCAGATCTGGAAATTGAACAAGTACCTTACACTACACCCCCTATAAATGGAGAGTACACATAATTACTACAAAATAACATTTTTGGAGGAAGCCAAGCCCAATATATATATATAGCAACCCCTACTGGGCGGTGAGAAAAACAGAGGTAGCTCTGTAACTCACTTAAACTTCAACATAGAGAAGTCAAGAAATCCACAAGTGCCGAACACAACCCTGTGCGACTGGAAGTACTAAGTCAACTAATAAAAATTAATTACCGCGGTGAGTAATCAAACGGGTTGGCGACACAAGCCAAGCCAATGGGGTAAGGTGAGCACACAGAGGCAGTTCTGTAACTCACACTCACTTAACAGAAACCTACGGAAGGAACATTGGCAGTACATCAAAGGAATAGTACTACAACAGCACCCCCCTCGAAGCGGAGAAGTACTTCATCGGCTACAAAATCAAACCACAGATCTATCAAAAGATCTACCCAACCAAAAAAACATTAAGCAAAGATTTGTGGAAGTCCCAACTCATATGGGGTAAAACGAGAGTGCAGACGAAGCTCTGAAACTCAAAATAAAGGAAATGGAGATCTCAGTGACAGAATAAAACGGCAGTACTCACAATACGCGGGCAGTCCGGCGATTGAGTACAAGCCCGTCTGTCAGCCATAAAATGCGTGTCAGCTATCAAGGTCACGCCAGAGTAAATACGGAAATTAAAATGGCCGTATCGGACAACACCTGAAGTTATGAATGGAAATATTGCCTCACGTCTAACGCAACCGAACGATAATGACCCGCGCCTCCACCCACTATGTCCAAAATGTCAATCTAACAGAGAAATCAGTCTTTTAAGACTGCATCTGGAGAAAAAATTCGATGCAAAGCATAGATGCCAGGCAGCACCGGAAGGAATCAGAAATATTGGAAGTCGAGATTACGTCAGAATAAAGATCAACAGCTAATTATGTCTTGGACGAAGTCTAGGACTGTTGAATGGTGGAAGACAAAGCTCTCAAAAGAAAATAGCGGCCAGGCCAGAAGTTGGGAACTTGAAGGAACACCCTGCAGAGATTGCAGCACCCGTCAACGAAGACTGACCAACTAAGGACCAAAGGCAGCTAAGAAAAAAATGGCGAACCGAAGAAACCTCAGATGAGAGAAGAGAGAGAGACTTGTCACCACACCAAGCTGAGATAATTCCGAACCCGAAATGATTCGAACTTTGGACAGATGGAAGCAATTGAAACTGAAAATCGAAGCCTTAGGTTGTTTTATACAACCAATTGGATTGAATATTGTACGAGGAGGTGAGAAGTCACAAGGCCTCAACCATAAAGCTCAACAACCACGGGTAGTCGTGAGATAGTTGAAGCTCAAGTGAAGCCACGCCAAAACGGAGTTTCGGAGAGACTCTGATCCACGCGCAGACGTGACGGCTACCATTATAGCAATGGTATTAGTACTCTAGATTGCTAAGGCATGTCCACCTAGGAAACAATGAGACTCCTACCACAGACTTGGCAAAATATCAAAAAGTTACTCGATACAAGAACTTAAAGCAGCACTTCTAAATGGATCTCACCTCTTGGCAGCACAGGACTAGACAAGAAATATAAAGATTCTAATATCCATGCACGGACGCTTGAAGAATTCTAGTGTCCAATCATCATAAAAACCACACCACCACCTATGGAGAAATCAAATCTCCAGGAAGAGAAAGATGAACATGAAAACGCTACAAACAAAGATGCCTTCCGATCCCTCATCGAGCATTTAAAGTACAACTCAGCAAGTACTCCCAAGGTTCCAGCGGAAATGGAACCACGTCAAGGAAAGTGCCTTAAGCTATAAGCAGCGACTAAGCAGTAAGTTTTAAAGGCACACACCCAGCCCTCAAACGGAAGACGTTCCGAAAGTCCCATTGAAGGAAATGAGAGCTGAAGAATAAGAAGTCATTGCAATTGGCGACGACAGCAGAAATATTGTCTTGATAACAGAGGTAGTTCTGGTTCTAGACAATTACAGGAGTCCATGGGTGAACTCAGACGGTAGTCACAAACTTGGGCAGAAACGCTGACCAAAGCACAGATAACCTTCCCGATATGGATGAAAATAATAAAATAAAGAAGATTATTTTAAATGATTAAAGATACCCAGCACGGCTGTAGAATAACGCAGAAGAGGATGCCGTGAGCGGAAGTCTGAAACCTAAACTTAGAAAGATATCATACGACTTGACGCATAAGTTCGAGTCTAAACTAGCAGTTGAGTCTGCAATCGACTTAAGGACCAGCAAAATCCCTGTACAGATACCACAAACTGTATAGATGTCAACAATTTTTAAACGAGGACAATGTTAGAAGTCTTCAGTACCTCACCGTGGTGATGGAACGACCATTAGCGCTAATACAATTCGATCGAAAGTCCTTCCACCCAGCTAGAGAGGAGATACTCCAGACATCAAATGCGTCCCAGATAAGTCAGTGGAAGCCAAGGCGAACTGACCAAGTCAAAACACTCGTCGTCGGAGAAACTAAGTCGAAAACGTGGACTAGATAAAAGAAGAGGATCCCAAGTCATTGAACGGAAAGGGCGGTTGCAGCCTTGTTCAATGCAAAATGGGAGAAACGGTTAGCTGACTTACACCGCAGTTCCTCGGATTTGTACATCCGAAATTAAAGAAGCCGAATAAGCCGGTTTCGGATAATCGGCTATGGCAGCGACCACATAAGAAACAACGGCGGATGGAAGATATCACCGTCGTGAAGGTCTATCACAGAACAGACCACTTGGACAAAATTATCTGTGTTGAAATAAATCAAAAGATAAAAGTCAGCCCAAATCGCAAAGAAGTCGTCGGAGTATGGTCTCCAGAGGAAGCCATATAAGCCAAGCTAATATACACTTGAAACCCGACGCAACAAGAAATGAAGACGTCGCCAAACCAACCCGTAAGAGGATAACAGGCTAAATGGACGTTCTCTCAAAAGCAATGTCCCAACCTCAGATGAAAGATTGAATATTGCAAGGACATACGAGCCTACAAGAAGCCTGAAGTCGTAAATCGAAGACAGGGAGGTACACAAAAAGCTGAGCAGCAGATATCCCAATATCTGCAGGGAAATTTATGGACTACCTTAGTCCAATGCAAAATCCGCGTTCCAAAGGAATGTGGAGAAATATTAAGTACTGGATACCCTTATTCAGTACGAGTGGACACATGATCCATCAAATCCTCGGGGAGTCGAGGATGGATCTATATGAAAAGATTGAGCTGGTGGATACAACCTGAAGGCTTGATTCACATGCGAGAAGTCAGCAAAGACTGTACTAAGCACGGCTCACGGGATGTGCGTGCCACTACCCGATATATAAAGAGCGCTCAAGACGTAAGACTGGACCTGGCCAGTTCAGCAGCAACATAGATGTCCACAGAAATAAATGGAACAATAAAATGATGAGGATCACGATCGAGAATGGCCACAAACTGGACAGTTTACCCCTTAAACCGGGAACAATAATATAAGGAACGGAGTGTTCCAGCAAGAGAACCCTCAAGGCGTTCCAAGACTCCCCAACAAGCAGGGCACACTGAAGTGATGTCCAGGTTTCCTAAAAGGAAACGCAAAAGTAAAAATGAGGATGGCTATAAACCTTTAATAACGAGATGTTCGAAAATCCCTTTTACACGATGAAACATGAAGAGCGTCAAGATTGTCTTAGAGGACAGATTTGGACTTAGGAGTGGGTCCGAACGAAGAATTCCTAGAAGGAAAACATTGATCGGTGGATGTTCAGTGTCAAGCGATTATGAGGTCGCCGGAACTACCACTACAGAAGCCATCAGCCTCAATATTAAGACGTTCGAGAGAAGACGTCGAAAACTTCTAGTAATGGAAACGTCGAGTAATGGATTCTAGTGATTCCCAAGTCACTTCAAGGAGGAATCACGAACTCCACAATCTGGATACAACAAGGTCCAGACACCGTGTTCGAACAAGGAAAACAAGAATACGGACCAATAATGCTAGCAAACAACAAATATGTCAGGAGCAGAGGACTCCAGACTAAGGAAACCGTACGGAAAACTAAGCTTAACTCAAACCACCATCCTAGAAATTATTTCCCATAATAACTAATATTTACGTTAATGCACGGGCCTTGTTAATTACTAGGAGGTGGAAACTGAAAATATAATGGACGTAAGTCAATTTGGCCCAAATATCGTCCCATGCCCAAGCGGAGGAACTGAGACGGGATTAAAACTCCAGTAGAGCGATTACTCGGAACACCGAACTCCTTTAAGCTGGCCAGCAACATTGAAGATATCGGTGGACTAAAGAAAAAGAAGGCAGGAGTTGCAGAAATTCCAATGTAAGGCGTTAATGGAGAAACTGCAGTAAATAAGATATAAATTCCAAGACCCTTACACGTTGATTCTGCCACTCAGCACGCCAATATAAAATGAACAATGCTCAAGAAAATTGGAATCCCAAAGAAGAGAAAATCCAGAAGTAACCAAATCCCGTAAAGTTTAAGACGCCGCTAGAACCGAAACGTTGGGACAAACGGACAGTCAACGCTCCATATGGAAAGATGAGCGAAGTCCGATGAAATTAGTCAGAGATTAATTCGTTACATCCCTAAGAACCGGGATGAAAACTGCACCTTTGAAGCAGAACAACTATACTCGGACCACAATTAAATAGCTCGGGCTGTCGAGTATATGTGGATCCGAACTACGCCCAAAAAGGCGAGAAAAGAGACAGATAATAGTCAGAAAGTCTCTCAGCACTTTTAAAATTAAAGCCGTCAAAATGAGGAACGGTGGCCAGAAGCATGCGCAGATACAATAATTGCCATGCAACCCTGCTGAAGCAGAGATACAAAGGATAGAAATAATTTTCTCGGGTTGTCGAGTGAAATTATCCAAGCGTAAGTATAACGCAAAACGCTAAGGACTTGCAGGATCAAGTCACAAATGGAAGTCAAATCGAATAGTACTTCCTCTGAAAAATCTCGAGTCATGTATGACTCTTGGATTGGCCAAAGCGCCGCAGCCCTTATGAAAACTCCTAAAGCCCAGCGATGACCGATATATTGCTGAAGTTAAACTTACAGACAGATTCGTAAAGCTCCAAATGGTCGTCGGTAGTCATGAGTCCATAGCTAGTCCCATAGGGATTGGTGCAAAGGTGAAGGAAATCTGATCCGAGACCGCGAGGCCTACCTCAGTCGTCTATGGCATAAGTCCCCTGAACTTGACAAGTTGAGGAATGGGAGACAAGGTAACTCGGAGTCAGTTTTTGTCAATACCTGGAAGAGAGAGTCGAGACAGTATGCGGTATACACAGGTTAGCTGTGGTAGTGTGCAGTCTTGTTCTCTAGAGGAACTAGTGGATGAGTGGATCTGACCAAGGTACGATGGGAACTTGACACGGGACAGTTCGGATACTGAGTGAAGCCTGGTAGCTCGAGACAGGTTGTGAGGACTAGGACACCGGTGGAATCATGGAGAGCAGAAGGATAACTTATCAACTACATTTTAATCAATGAGTCATTATGTATTTTGTATATTAACTAATTGGTTTTTATGAATGTTATAAATATTTAAGTTTTAGATACTTGAATGTATTCTGTACAAATTGAATAATGTATGTCTGTATGTAATTAACTAGAAGATGTTCTTTGAACTGTAAGTGGTAACAAATGGTAAAATTTAATTGGTAAATCAGCAACAAAATATATTGTATTGTGTATTATGTCCCCCTTGATTGTAACTATTTAATTATGAACTGGTATTTTATATAAATTGTATGAATAATTTTAATGGAAGAGTGTTATTTTAAGTTCGGGAGGGGAGAGTCCGCACCGGGGGCGTTTTGGAGGTAGCCATGTAGTGCAGGGCAGGATATTTCACACAGTCTTAAACACAGGAATTAAGGAGCTCTGTGGAAGTACGTCAGCAGAAGAATATTCTGCATTTATGCTAATGAGTTTGGTCCGCTGGACCTGAAAAGTAAAATATGAAAACTGCAGGACTGACTGCAGGTATGTGAAAGACAAGGGAGAGATAGCCATTCCTATTCCAGTGGCCTTCAAGGCCGGCCACGGCAGCAAGATGCTGCCGAATTTTTGCTTATCTCAAGTTCTCTCTCTCGTCTGCTAAAATGGAATCAAGTGTGTGTGTGTAGAAGAAGAGTTGTAAATAATATTTTAATTTCGCTTAATAAAGTAGTAGCAGTAGCAATAGTAAACCCTATCGTGGTGTGATTTGCTTATTGTGCATACCTACCGCAAAGTCACAGCAGAAGGGCTTGCCTGGACCGTGTTGTTGCGCGTAAAGCAGTCTGCCAAAGGAGTAACGTAAGATAAACCCTAATTTGCAAGCATATGCATCTCAGATCGCATAATATAGCTCATCTCACATTAATATACAACCCCTTTCGGCCGTACAGTAGAATCAATGTGCCTGGCCGTGTGCTGAACCACCTGATTATCGTTTTTGCGTTTCGTATATACTCTGCTGTCTAAAATATCTCAGAACTCTGTTTTATTTATCGTATGAAACTTTTAACGTATTTTAACTCTGTAGATTATTCGTAAACTAATTGCAAATGGTATGCAAGTTTCCTTAAATGTTGTTTACCTATTGTCTTGTGGAGTTGTGTGTCAGAGAAGCTAAAATTAGAATGCTTTGATGAAATAGCCACAGATTCCCAAAGAAGCATGAGTTGAGTTGTTTCTAGTACATTTTTACTCACTTATGTAGAAAGTTACAACATGTATTTTGCATAAGGCAGGATACGGCAGATCTACAGATTAGATATTCACTCATATTATCCCAAAACTTCTATTTTACTTTACATGTTTTAAAGGCACATAAGTCCACCCTAATAAAAACTTAATAATAATTTTATATCCTTATTTGTTATCACAGCAAACTGAAAAAAGCCAAATGATTTAATGTGTAAACGCTTATACAAAAGCATTGCATTATTTGTCTGTCACACAATATGAAATTTATTAAAATTCTGCTTAACTATTAAATAGTCCGAGCGGCGTGACATCCAACAAATTTCAATGTATACAATACACTGTATTGTTATAAATTTATCTGCCCACGCAAAAGGTTTTAATTTAATAAATTCATTAAAATCTAAATTGTTTGGCTAATTACATTTCAATTTTGAAATTGTATATTTGCGATGAAACAGCTGCTTTATTATAAGTATACCTGCAACATGAATCTTAAAAGCACTATGAAGTTTTGAATTAAATTTTAAAGTTACGTTAATTTCTGTATATACTTACGCAACCAAACAACTAACAAAGCAAATCAATAAACATAGACCCATTTTCATTATCTCCAGTAACATTAAAGCATAAAAACTAGCAATACTCTTTGGACACCAAACCAGATTGATGAGGATTATGAAATTCATAGGAATTATAGCAAGTTTACAATTTTGACTGTTATGAGTTTCAACCGAGGACTATCCCATCTTTAAGTTGTTTTTTCTATAAAATAGTATATATAATACAAAAAGCAAATTCCTTATTGGAGTTATAAGTCTGTTAGTCTGTACAAATGTGTACAAAAAAGGAAACTGGAGAACCTAACGAATTATGCAATTCTTCCAAACAATTTGCATACCCTTTTCCCACTCCTTTCGTGTCTGTCTTCCACTGAAAGCATTTCGGTCTAACGCTTTACCGTACAAAAAGTAATCCTCAACCAATCTAATATATTTCAAATTAGGAAACTCAGTCCAAATCTTGGTATCAACTGGACCTCCACATATTTGCAACATTTCCACTCTGCCATCTTCTTTCAAAACAACCGGCTCATTTTCAAACAAAATCTTCCATACATTTTCGTATGCCTCGGCTTGATAACTGACTTCCAATATCTCCAACGTGTCCTTCATGGGTAACACAAAGTCCAAGCAACGATAACTAGGCAAATAATCCAATTTTAGATGCCTCAGGTTTGGAAGGTTAAGCTTCAATTCTGGGTTCGGTTTCACCAAGTTCATGCCAATGTCCGAGGAATTAGATCCCGAAAGCTCAACTTCCAATACAACCAAAGTGTTTCCCCACTTATTTTCAATTTTGCTGAATATTTCACTCCAACCCAGACTAACATACCCTTCAAATTCCAAACAGAGTTTTTCAAGTTTCCAGTAAACCTCCAAATCCATCAGTTTTATAAAATCTGCTTTATAGCGTATTGGCAAGCTTACTTCCGTTAAGGTATACCACAAGTAAACAAATATGTCATAGTTGAAGTCGATTCCTTTGAGATAACCTGACACCTTCAGTTTTGGAATTTCAGGGTTTCTCTTTAGTATGCGTTTCAGAAACACGGCACATAGACTGTACACTTCAAAGTACTCCAGATGCTGTAATTTAGGAAAGTCTCTCACGTTCCATTTAATGTTCCTTCGTTCTCGTTTTTCATGAATATTTTTACGGAAATCCATTTTGAGAACGCGTAAATTAGGCATAAGTTTTAGTATTGTGGTTAGCCATAAATAGCAATCCTTGCTAGGAGACGCTTTGTCATAAAGCGAAATGTCGCAGTACCACACAAGAGTGCCGTACTTTTGAAGCAGTAATTGCAACTTGTATTTTTGAAGAGTGGCATCATCCAAAAAATCTTCTGCTTCGCTGCTGTTTACACTAGCAACATCTTCCCATTCATTGTTGATTTCAGTGTCTTGCTCAATCCCGAATTTGTCATCGGTTTCCGAGTCCGTTTCGGTGACATCAGAGTCACATGGATCAACTACACAGGTATTTGGCTCTACATAGTCGTTACAAGGACTTTGGTAATTCCAAGATAGTTGAATTGCCCTTCCCACAAACGGATTTTTGGTTGCATTTTTGTTTCCATGGCTTTTCTCAAAATGTTTTAAGCAATCTCGCACAACAGATGGTCTTGACAAATTTACTTCGACCCAGTCATTAGCTGCCTGGTAATCTAAACTTTCGCAGAAATTATCAACGCCAAAACACCACACTTTGCAAACCAAGCGAAGTTTCAATATTCCACTGTGGTTTTGCAAATATTGGATCCTGTTACAAACTAAGCAAGCGTTTACGCCACTCCACTCATAAAAAGATACCATCTCTCCGTCAACTGTTTTTCGAAACTTCTGCAAATCCTTACGTAGTGCCTCTTGATATATTGTGCTGATAATCGGCCAGACTTGTGGAAAAAGGAAGAGAACCCGTTTACTTGAAAGCCGGGTTTGAAATAATGGAGATGTAAAGTTTAGACTTTCAAGGTCATCTACTTCTGTAATATGGTTCAGTATTTTTTTCCAAATCTAAAAGTGAAATAAGGACTTTAGAATAAGAACCAAATTTTTGTTGTATTTCATGCTGTTGAGAAGATTAATTTAACCTTCTGAGGAAAAATCCTAAATAGATGTTTTCTCTCCTGTTTTAGCTCAATGGCTTCAGAACTTCGTTTGCTTTTATTGTGTTTTAACTGTTGAGCTATAATTATTAGTTTGCTGTACTACTTACAATTAGACATCTAGATTTTAAAACGATGAGAGTTGTTCAGTCAAAAATGTTTAAACACACGCTCTTTGAAATTTACAAATTAAATATTTATAAACTGGTTCAAGTATAGCTGCTGCGCAATTGTTTCGGTGTATCTGCAGAGTTTCTTCCAACTGGAAAAAACCAAAGCAGGGATAGCACGATTTTTTGCGACAGCTGAGTGAGAACTTTGGTATTATTTCTTGCATGCCTAATTATTTGGCCTTTGAGGATCAATCTGGTAGCTACACAAATATTGAAGTATGACTTTGTATCTAAAATGCACTGCCTTAGCTTTCAACTCACACTGAATGGGCTTTTAGAACGTCGCAAAAAATTTAGAAAACTACAAATTATTTTATTTTATGAATAGAATTTGACGTTCCTTAGTTTTAAGTGCCAGTTGTGTGGTATATCACACGAATTTACAAAATACGCTAGTATCCATCGTTAATGTTTAACTGAACGTTGTTCAGAGGGGAATGTTTGGAGTGGAAGGGTATATTGAATTGCGAATATCGAAGGATAATTACCTTTGATTTTCGTTAAATAAGCTATTTATTCCTAAAACACAATCAGAACATAGTAATCCACGTAGAGGTCATAAATGTTAAAATCTAAAGAAACGTTTTAAAAGAAGAGTAGTTTGAAATCGCTGTAAATAAAACTGAATGACTTAATGCTATTACAATAAACTTGTTTTGTCTTCTCGTAAGACCCAATTTGTGTCCGTGTAATACTTGAGATTGCAAGATCCGCGTCATTGTTGCATGAATTCTGTTTGATTTTTTAATGTTTAAAGTTTTTGACAACTTAATTATTTTCATTGCTAATGAAATATAATTTCAGGCGATGCCAACATGTATCAGTAAAAGTGTCATCTAGTAAATCCGTTCAACTTTTGCTATGATAATTTGTCATTGATAAAAGGTTTTTGAAGGCAAAGGTTTACAGAATAAAAAAACGATAATGTCTAAGCCCGACAAAAACTTTCACCAGTGGTTGATGTTATCCAGTTAAGAAATTTTGTAGTCTTGGCATATGCTACGGGTTGGTCTGTTCCCTGAAAACAAAATAAATACAAGACCTTTTATAATCAAGATATTTCAAACCGTTATGTGTATTTGTTAATGTTAAAAATCAATTCAAAAAACTTATTGTTTACCCCACAACCTACGAATATTAAAAGAAAAAAATATTATTAATAATTACAGCAAAAATGTTTTTTCTAAAGGCTCTGTGATTTTTTGCTATTCTTATTACTTTTACGCCAAGATACAACCCCAATGTTGTAATAACGTCCATTTCTATTCAGGTCAATACTACCACCGGAGTCGCCATCGCAAAAACTCTTGCCAGGTTGATACGTGCAAATCATTCTCTCTGTGATTTGTGACGGATGATATTTCCGGCATTGAGCAGTAGTGAGAACGGGAAGGTCAACTTTCTGTAGTGTGTTGGATATACTGTCTTTATCTGCTTCTATTGTTTTTCCCTGTGAATTGTTATGGGACGTTTACAATACTTAAACTAATTTACTAACAAGCGCACCTAAATATAATGCTGGGAAATAAGATCATCTTACCCAACCACTGACTGTACCCGTTGTGCCTGCAAATTCATCATTGGCATAGTTAAATGGAAGACATATTGGGGAAATCTAAGAAATTACAATTTGCAGTTAGAATTCATCTTGAAAATTTTTTTCCGCTTTAGATCACTTACTGCATTATTGAACGTAATCGGGCGACTCAGCTTAAGCAACGAAATATCTGAAAGTTTATTGATTAAAATCGAAAATACTGATTAGAATTGATAATTATGAACGAGTAATAATCCAGAAATGTCTACAGTTTACCGCTATCTAGTAGATAGGGCAGAAGATATATATAGTCAGGATGATTATGTACTCTTTCCACTGGAATTTGTTCTCCTGTACTGTCCCTATTGTGGGCTCCAACTACTACATAAATTGCATCTCCTTGCGGTAATGGCATGACAGCAGTTGTACAATGAGCCTTGATCAAACCCAATAATAACACAATGATACTTCTAGAATGTTGTTGGATTAAATATAATATTTGTTGATTTTCGTACAGCAGTCAGAATCCATTTATTGGAAATGATTGAACAGCCACAGAAAAATGGAATTGTATCGGTCTTCAAATAGCATCTTAAATAAAAAGTTAAAGTAAGTTGACTGTTTTTATATTTATTTTACATGTTTTTGTAAAACATAAAACCGGAAACTTTTACCTCCATGGAAACTCGTTCAAGCCCGCATTAGTTCCTCCAACAATTCTGGAAACTCCATTTCGTTGTCCGCATCTACAACTTTTAGACACTGTAATTTTACACCTAAATCTGTACGGATCTCGAAATAAGTTTGGGAATCTAGGGTTGATATAATCACTCCGAAAAACCAGTGCCAGAGAATTTTCAGAAGTAGCTGGCGATCTCACTATACCCCTACCACAATACTTGTAAATAGAACTGGAATATCCACTCAAGCCGATTCCAAGGTAGTCGTATGAACACTGCGGATGGTGCTCCACATTGAAATCTTCGCAAACCACGGACATTGTGGTGCCAGACGGAGATGTAAAGCATGCGGATCTATCTATGTTGTTGGGATACTCGCGATTATAATTGGGTGAGGTTAGAACAAATACCTGTTCTGGCTGACTAAGTTGATAGGATCGGGTACACAGGTTAGATTGACGCTGGAGTACAAGAGTTTTGCGGTTATTTTGTGGAACCGTTATAAGATCTGAAATGTTATGGGGTTCTGGTTTGAGGGTTGAATTTGAGACATAGTGATCAGCACGACTACGGAGTACCCCAAAAAGGAGCATAAAAAAAAGTGCAATAGTTTTAGAGTTCATTTTGTTGAACGTTTGGTAATGGAAAAAATTTATTAATGCTTAGTTTTCTAAAGTGGATGATGAATAGAAATGGAACTGATTGCAGGTTGCTAATTTGAAGCAAATTTTATAGTTAGTTTACCCAAGCTAATTCTATCCTTGATTTGAACTTCAACTTGGAAAGTATAATTTATAAACGTTTTTGTAAATAAAACATTATTATTTTCCAGTATCATGGAAATTGGAAAACAAATTGTTGCTACCATTTAATATAGTATTGTGAATGTTAGCGCGAAATTGTATAATGAGCTAAATCCTGTGGATTTATCGTCAGTGTATTTCTCCGTAAAAACGTCACGCGACAACTTCACCAGGCTCTGGCATGGCTAATCATAAATTATTTTGAAATTGGCAACTGATCACAACTCTACATGTTACCATTTACAGTTTCTGCATCATGTAAGTTTTGGTGATCAAATGATGTTTGTGGTATATGTGTCCTTTCAATCAAATAAAAGTGCATCTTTTGTTATTTCAATTATGCACGACAAGCATTTATAATCTAATAAAATAACTGATGACTCAACATGTGATTTATCATGCATTGATGATGTAATAAATCAAATAAGAATACATAGTTAAAAATGTTCGTATATAAATATAAAATATCTTATCAAGTATTAACTTACTGACAACTCTGTAACTATAAAGGCAAAACTAAATGACAATTCTTTATTGATAATTCTGTAATTGACGATAGCGCCAAATGGAGTGCAGTATGCCTGGCACTGAGTCTGCACTGCTATTGGTTTTTCCCAAGAATTTCGATCCACAAGTGCCTGCTTGGGGTTTTCCCACATAGCCGCTAGACATAACTTACAATTAGTATTATCGTAACTATGATTTTAATTCTGTTAGCGTAATTACCTTGCAGTAAGGTTGCTAACTTGTATCAATAAATAAATAAAACAGTCTTTTGACCGGACAGATGGTTTTCTCCTGTTTTCAATTTAGCGACAATAAAAAGACATAACTCTGTTTCAGCAACCAGCAGATGGTAGTCATATGGTACAGGTTTGCGTATAGACTCAACATTCGAAACAGTCAATAGGTAAATGATATAACCAGATTTAAATTTGTAATGCAAATTATTATTATAGATTGTATGAATAATGTGAAAACTGTTTTTATGAGTCAGCAGTATATGTCTTATATTATGCATTATGGAAAAATGTAACATACGTAACCCAGTGAATTTTGCAAGTAAAATAACGTTTAATTTGGGAGTTTTTAATACAAATTCTGAAATATTGTAGTGCAATGATTTTGCATTATAAGTCCATATGATTACCAAATTAAGATTCTTCATAAAATGTTTCATCTGATTTTTTAAGCCAATCTTTGGCTTTACACCATGCTATTTGGTCTCTAATCCAGTCCATTTTATATTCACATCGTCTTTAGCAGCGAGTATCTTGTAATGGTTTGCTATGGATGTTTATAATTTACACATCGTATTTTGCAAGCAACAACGACGACGCAAATAAATTTGAGATAGCACCTGTGTAATGCTTGAGTTCTAAAATGTAAACACAGTTTAAAAATTTGCTCAATATCTGAAAAAAATCCAAATTCACCAGGCATTTAGCACACAACAGTGACAATTACTAAATTAGGAATTACATGTAGAATGACTAGTGACGAGTTACAAATTCTGGCTTGAAAATGGCTTCCAAATTTAACGGCATTAACACTACTAATACCACCTGAGCTTTTCAAGGATGGACTTTGACCATGATTCCATAGAATTTTTCATGTACTCTGAAAACGTTTCATATACATAGGGTTGAATTTGAGGAAACGCCTAGACAAGTCAATTTGACACGTTTTCTTTCCATGTAATAACTTCAAGACTTGGCTATAGCTTCCGGCTTCCATTAATTTTGAATTGGAAACTGATGAGAGCATTTTATTAGACGATGAGTTTGTAAATTTGGAAATTTCAACACTATTTTTCTGTCTGTGTGCTAAAATAATTCTGTCAACAAACAAATCCTTAATTAAATGACCTCTTTTATTTTTGTGGTTTGTATGCCCACGGATGTGAAATAAAAACACTACAAGCGGCTTTTAGAAAACAATTAAATTTTTATGAGAGTCAAATCCCGTTGTTTTAGACTGACAAACAGCAACTTTTCGAATATTATTGTTCAGTATTAGAATTGTATTATTTTTCAATCCATTACAATAACTACAGCAAGATGTCGTAAATAAGTGGACATACTATGTAGGTATCAGAGAAATGAAGCGTCAAGGACATCGGATTACTAAGGAGGATGTGAAGTCCTTTTGCTTTGAGTAGTGTGAATTCCACTGGATTGAGAAGGGATTTGATGGGAAAAAAGGAATGGCAAGTGATAAATGGTACAATGGCTTTGTTAACCGACATCCGGAGTTTAAAGGCAAAGTTGAAGAAACTGACAAGGAGTTTTGGGTTAAGATTTAAAGTTAAAGTGAGAATTTGGTTGTGAATTTTTTATTTTGTAAGAATCCATTTGTGATATATAACTTATTATGTAACAAAAGTTTTAATTATTATTAAAATAAAGCTAAACGCAATTAATTAATAACTTAAAGAAACCTTTACAAAAACTAAGTTTTATTTCTATCAATCATCCAAGAAACAACACAGTAGCTCAGTTGAAACTTCGCTAATAAATTCTATGCAACGAGACATTTAGAAATTCTCAGAAACAAATTATTGTCAACATTCATAGAAAACTGGGATGTGTAATCCTCACGTGGCAAGTGGGTGGGTCAGTGGTAAATACAAAGTGACAACATAATGACAGGGGCTAGTCACTGGCATGAAAAATTGCGATGTTTACATGACGTCATTAGTGAATGATACCTTAGGAGTGAAAATTGATTTTTTAAATTTTCTAATTGTTACAGTTGCTTTTTTGTCGGATTTTATTCAGTCAGAAATAGTTTAGTTCAACCGTAAGCATAATTAGATTTAAATTTTGCACACATGACCAGAACTCCTACTTACAGTTCTTTACTTAATTGCATGGATTACTTACTAGGAAATGTTTATTTTATTTTAGGTTAATTTAACTCGGCCAACTTTCCTTAATCACCTGCATTTTAACAAAATCTACACTCCGGTATACTTCTGCTTGCTTTGGTAAACCAGCACCTTTATTCTGCTCTATCTTCCACCTAATTTCTTCATTTCGTTTATCAGCTCAGTGGATCGATTCTTGGATTTTGCAAATTCCAAAACACTCTTCCCATTGTTGTCAGTCGCATTGATATGTGCCCCATTCTGAACCAAAACACGAAGAATTTCAATACCACTACTGGTGTGTGTACACCAACCAATCTCATGCAGAGGTGTGCCTCCCCACACATTTCTTGCATTGACGTCCGCACCCAACTCTACAAAATATTTTACAGCTTCTACGTTTCCACTGAATGCAGCCCAATGAAGTACTGTCTGCTCCTGTATATCCGTCTCTTTCCAGTTTACTCCCAAACGAACAATTTCTTCCAGCTCATCACGCGAATTTCCACTTGCTATTGCAAGTAATATCAAGTTCATTTTTCTCTCGTTTGTTGCATTGATATTAGCCTTCAATTGTTCCAAATGCAATTGAGAAACATTGCACCTCCGTGCCACGTCAAGGATTTGAGCACTAAATTGCTCACTCATACTTATAAATATTTTCTCTATCAAATCTTTTATTGGCGTGTTTCTCAAATCAATGGTACAACGTAGTACAATTTCTAAATAGAAGGTTATCCCGTTAATTATATCTTGATCTACTTTTTGTTCCAAGTAGGTGATATCCGGAAGTTTGAACAAAAAAGCAGTCGCTAGAGATAATATCTGGTTCTGCTGTCTAAAAATTACAAAAACGTCACATAGCATCAAACACAGCATCTAATAAATTTTTTTGGAATTACTTACAGAAATTATTTTGGTGTTGGTTTCAAGTCGGCCTGTGAAACACTACTGTTGTGCTTCTATTTATTAAATGCATATTAGTGAAGTGTGCTAAATAAGAGCGACGAGAATGCAGCGTAACTAGAGACCAATTCATTACAAGCATAAACCTAAGAAGTTGGCATCACACTGTTTGTTTTGCTGCATTTTGCAATACATTATATCTTCGGAGCTGACGGCAATGACCTTGAACACTTGGAGATGAGAGATTTTTCAAGTATTTTGTACACAGGTCCAAACACAGCAATGCTACACTAAGTTGGGTAATAGAATTTTTATACAAATGCAAATTGCGCATTTGTCATGCTCTGTAATGTGGACTGGTTGGCCAAACGATTCGAATGACGTGAGCAGACAGAAAACTTGAATTTTGATGCTAAGTTGTTTGAAGCTTGTGTAACTCCCTAACAGGTAAACTGGAAAGCTAATAAGAACCAACTTGCCAGTAATAGCAACAGACTTTGTCCGGATCAAACCGGATTTTCATTGTCTTGCAATAAAGTTATGGGTTGATAAATATTCCAAAACAGATTACTAATAGTCACGTAGACTGAAACCACAATTGGAAGGTTGAGGAAGGGCAAAGAAAATAGGTATATACTGTTGGTAATCTTGGGAGTAGGTTTTGTTGTATTGAGTATAATGGTTTATGGTAAAAGGTTTTTAAAAATGTTATATTGTGATATAACATTGACTACGACCTACGAGTCATAACGTATGACAATTTTTAATGCAAATAAAAAACTTTCGTTAGATTGCAATTTTATATTTTTTGTACTTGTATTAAATGTACTATATGTAAATATTTTGTACATCGCATAGCAAAATCTATCAACTTTACAAAAAATGCAACGATATAAATGATTTGACGATGCATGGTTTTAAATAATTTTCAGACAAATTGTTATTGCAACATGTCAAAATAATTTAAATTTCCATAGTTTGTTTTTCATTATCTTGATTGAAATAGTAATGATTTTTACACAACCGTGTTTGATAATAATATTAAATCCAGCGATCTGTAAAATATATGTGCAATGAAGCTTCTCCGAGTTTCCACATTAAATTCCTAATTAATAATCGCAGACTGAAATCTAATGGGTTGAAATGACCTTAACATACAGCACATTTGTTCTTGCTGTTTTACACTCCACCTATTTTTCAAAAGTTTGGTTAGCCAGTCGTATCTCAACATGTCCTTGCTCTGTTTGTAAATTTCCAACAATAAGAGGAATTACCAAGTGTACAATTACATGAACGATTAGCAATAGAGGCAAGCAGCAAAAATAAATCGGTAACGGGAACAATTTCCACCCGATAAAGGCAAATGTTGTAAACATCACAGCAATTAAAACAATCCACCTAGCAATACAGCAATCGCGTATGCAATCATTTGGTAGCCGGCTTTTTGAAAAATGGAAAGTTGTGTGTATAATTTCATAACCAGCTCAGAAGCTGGCTTTTGTCGAATTATTTTAATTATTTTGTTATAAGTGCTCCATTAAAAGGGGATTTGCAAAGAGACATAATGTTTTAGTTGTTTCAATTCCAATAAGCCAGGCAATAAATAGGCGCAGAATAATTACATGATGTGATTGCAGGTTTTCTTTAATTATTCCAATTTCATCAAAGAAGTATAGTCCTGGGTAAAACTTGACGTATACACATATTGCTGCAACAATTAGGGTTGCCAGTTGTGAGTAGATTACTAAACAGACTTGTAAGATTCCCATGAAATCAAATGGTTTTAAGTGAACTATGTTGTGAATCTCTAAAACGTGAAAAAAGTAGACAAGTATTTCTATCAAATTTAAGAGTTTGTAGTAAACAGGAAATTACCTGTTTTCATTTGACTGTAAAACATTGTTTGTGTTTGGTGGTATGATTTTTTCAGTGTTACTAGATTTTCCAATTCCACCACAGCATTTATATATTCCACCATTCTTATTGAATTTGGAAAAGGCTGGAATGTTCATCGCCCCACCATATAAAGAACCAACCACGATGAACATAAAAACGGTTGTTTGAATTCCCGAAATCCGTCCTGTTGCACATAAAGAGTACTTCAGAATTTCATAAGTACAGAAACTGAACGCTAGTTCCGTTGTTTATTAGCTCGCTGCGTCTGCAGGAGAGCTATTTAAGATGTCGTGTCCGTGAGTGTGTCCGTGTGTCCGTGTGTCCACTTTATTTTCCGTAGACCAGGGTAAATGGGCTCTAAACTAGGGTAAATGGGATATAAACCTGGGTAAATGGGCTCTAAACCAGAGTAAAAGGCCACTTATTATTATTGATTTAAGGTTTATGTAGTAGCTGAAAATTTCGGAGTCTTTTGTATTCCGGAAACACACCGTCTTTCGCAGCGAGCATTTTGATTGGCTTGCCATCAACTGGTTACAGTGTTCACGAAATAAAACGGTATAAGTTTAAACGACTTGGCTGGTCGAACTTGCCAACGTTGATCTATAGTGTCGAAGTATAATATGTGGGGAACAGGTAATGTTTTGTAATATCTTCAAGAAGTTGGGCAGCACAAAAAATTAAACGTGTCGACATTTTATGGAAATGTTTGGGTGATAATATGTGGCCAGACTTGTAAACGGAGAGTGTTTTACTTGCTGCGTACATTGTGCTGACGTATTTTATCTAGAACGCTAAATTGTATAAATACGCGCACTGCCTCGTGCTCAATACGATTAAGTAATTACATGTTGAGTAAATAAGTTTTGAATTGAGAGAGGAAGTTAATGGTTAACTATCTATTTACAACACAAAGTTTAAAGGCATTTCGATTAAACGCCCAGAGATATAAATAGGTTGTCCCGGTTTCTCTTTGCTTGTGTGTGCAATAAAGCGACATAAGTCGATGGTTGAGCAAAAATTATTCTGTGGAGTCATTAATCTAAAATTGTAAAAGTGAGCGCATGACGAAACTTATGCTGAAATAAGAATTGTTTCTAAGTATATTATATCCAAATTGGATGATTGTTATTGAATTAGAATTATTTTTCTTTTGTGGACTTTTGTTCTGCGTCGTCTGAGCTTGAAGCAAATTCGGTTTACTGGAACTTTGGCGCGCCTTGCTGGAAAATCCCTTGATTTTGTTTACGGTGGTACCTACCGCCGACGCAAGTGATGAGGAAGCATTTCCCGTTTTGGGTGCCTTTTTACACCGTTCCTCCTCTTCATCAGAAGAGTCACACGAGGCTTCCATAAGCTCACTCGTGTTGTTCCAACTCTCTTTCCCGGTGTCCCCAATCATTTTTATAAGTCCTGTGATCACTTTTATCTTTGTTCCAGACCAAAATTCTCTGCATGAGAATTTCTTCAATTAATTTAAAACTTTTTGCCTCATTTGTTTTTTCGTTTGACTCTTTGATGAGTTTTGTTAATGGTGCGCAATTGGCATCTTTGCCTTCTTCTTCTTTTAGTCTTTCTAAGGTTATACGATTTTCAAAATTTGCACTACACACTGGTGCAAAGCAAATATCATCTCCTTCGTCTGTAACTTTTGGATCTGTTTTAAGTAATTTGACTGGATGACGACTAAGTACGTCTGGTTCTACATTTTCTTTTCCGCTCTTGAGGATGATGTCTACGTTCCATGAGGCAATTTCGATTGCCCATCGATTTATTTTTGGCTTTTTGTCTTTCATAAGTCGAATGAAATTTAGGGCTCGGATATCCACCTGGATTGTGAATTTGTGTCCTTCTATGAACTCTCGGAATTTGGAGTAACCAAATATAATGGCAAAAGCTTCTAACTCGTAAATGTGATAATTTCGTTCGCCCTTTCTGAGTAAACGACTTGCGAACGCGATTGGCCGATCGTGTCCGTCAATTCGATTTACTAACACAGCTCAAACTCCTACCGATGACGCGTCTGTCTTCAGAATGATAGGGTGGTTGTAGTCGATGCTTGAAGGAACTACATCTTTGCAGATCTTCTTTTTGCATATTTCACAAAAGCTTGTTGTTGTTCTCCAGTCCAGATGTGCGGTACATCTTTCTTCATTAATCGCCAAAGTGGTTGATATAGCAATGGATACGAAATCAGGATTCTAAAGGTCAAGTCAGTGTATGGTGGATGTGTGTCTTTTATTAGTTCAACTGATGAATCAATGCGTGCACAAATTTTAATCAGTTCATGAGTTTCATAAGTTGGCTGAAGAAGTGTGATCGGGTTTGCACTTCACACATCATGAGCCCATTTCGCATAAAATTGTTTCCCATGCACACAAACCATTTTATTGAATTTAATGGTTCGATAATTATGATCAGAAACTTTATTAACATTCGAAATTATATGCACAATGTTCTGTTATTCAATAACAACGTTTTAGCTTGTAACGTTTCCTCAGAAATTTATATACACGAATATTTCTCCTCAAGATTCCCAACTACATGTCACTAGTCTACTTGCTACTTGGTAGCTCTCTACTTGCCTACTAACCTTGCCTCTCTCATAAGCTTAACATTGCTCCCTATATATTTCTTATGACAATCACGTCTCCTCTCTCTCAAAATACCGATAGTCAAGCTCTCGCTCCTACTCAATGACTTCTCTCTGGTCTGTTTGAGACCAGGTTTCCTCTCAACATAATTTTGGAACATTTGTCTAAAACTAATGGAAATCTAACAAATCAAAATACATCAAGAGCCTAAACCTTTTCAATAAAAATAGGCAAGGAGCCTAATTCATCTGACCAGAAAACTCAACAATTTGGCCTAATCACATCACAGATGGAATCTGCGATGCAGCAAACTATCTCAAAATTCAACAAAATTGGCAGAAATTAGTCACAATGGACAAAACAGAGGAATGTGAGGAGAGATATTTCGTCATGGAACCGTCCGGACAAATCTTCATGAAGAAATATTACCTTATTCCATACCTACAGTTGGGTTATTTTCAAGAAAATTATAAATTTACGTTCTGGCCAAGGGAGGAATTAGATGGAATAGGAAATAAGGCAGAAAGATTCAAGCAGAGACTTAGAATCATGTTGAGAGGAGAGCTGGTACAGAAAAATTAAAATGAAATTAAAATGTGCAGGACTAATTAGTATGTTGCAGGTCGTCGGTAGAATGCTAAGGATAAACAAAATAGACTTTTCAAGGGAAGTAGTTAACCGATGTAAAAAAGACACCCGAAAAGGGGAAAGCTACCTCAACAGTTGTGTCGGCGGTAGGTACCACCGTATAGAAAATTCAGTGAATTTTCCAAATAAGCTAGCGATAATTAGAGTAAAATCGTAGGGTTTTTAGACTCACACGACGCACAGAACAAAAGTCCAAAGAATAGAAAAAATAGGATTTAAAATGACATAGTGGTCATATAAATCAAGTTGCGAATCCGGTAAAAATCAAACAAATATAGATAGAAAATGACATATATTGGTCATAGAAAGTTGTAAACAAAGAAAAATTACAGATTAAAAGAATTTCCCTTGCCAACTGAGATCAGTTTCCGTAGCTCTACCTAAAATTAAAAAAACTTAGAATTCAAAGCGAAACAGACTTTTAAAATCATTGATTTTTAGTTTCTATAAGACTTTTGAAGCTAGAACGAAAGAAAATAATAGTATAAATTCCTTAAAAAATTAATAGAGTTGTCATATTGTTGACCTCTATAAAATTCGTCGATTCTAAAACACGAT
This sequence comes from Entomobrya proxima, assembly GCA_029691765.1. Taxonomy (NCBI): domain Eukaryota; kingdom Metazoa; phylum Arthropoda; class Collembola; order Entomobryomorpha; family Entomobryidae; genus Entomobrya; species Entomobrya proxima. The sequence goes on from CM056172.1 coordinate 46,428,844, forward strand.
TACATCTTAAATTGGAGGGTAACGTGACAAAACCAAAAAGACGGCACCAGAAGAAAAAATTGGAGTTGAAATTGGCCATCTTGTCAAGCTGAGGTGATAATATAATACCTACTTAAGGCTTAACTGTCCATGTTGTCTCAGTATAATTTTAGATAGCCATCTGGGATGTCAAACGGTTGACCCCACACAAAAGAGGGAAGTCAGCATATCAACCCTACTTGAACAGACAGATAATTATCTCTGAGCCGGATGGATGGAGCTTATCATCATCAAGTGAACAAGAAGGAAAAAAATCAAGAATCCAGAGCCATTTACATGGAGGAGGTGCCAAAATACTTTATACTGATACCGACCGTGGACAAAATCCAGAGGAGGAATGACGTAACATGAATACAGACTTTGATTCGACGAAATAATATTGATTACATAATATTACAATATTCTTACTTGTTAAAATGTACAGTAATATTAATACAAAATGCTTAAAAATTACAAGATTCCCTTATACAGAAAGAAAATAACAGGCCAGAAAGAACCAGAAAAGTGTTTTGTCAAGTCATGTCGTAAGCTGAAGGATGCAGTACCCATAACCCTAGAAGTGTGAGCTCAGTGACCTAGATCGCCAGAAAGTTTAGATAGCCTTTTCGTCAAAGTAATTTAGTTAGGAGAAAAATAGACATCAAATTGAGGTAGAGGAAAAGGTGAAATCCCGGAGGAGAGGCGACCATCCCCAAGGGAGTTTTGGGGTGGCGATGATAGGAATGGGGGTCTCAGAGAGGCCTGAGAGTGAAGCATAGAGTGAGAGCCAGGGTTTGAGATGGGGCTTTGGCGAGGAAAAGGAGACGTGGGCTCCATAAGGAAAACACAGGAGCAATGATAAGCTTATGGGGAGAGCAAGGTTAGTTGGCAAATAGACAGAGTCAAAGTAACACCTAGAGTGAAGGGCTAGGAAAGGGAATCTCAGGGAAATAAATTGTTATAAAATAATCAAAGAGGTAAAATAAATACCTAAGTGCTATAAGCAGAGAGATGCGTGTGTCGTGTACATTTTATTGATTGAAGAGGCAAGTGGTGTGTGATCATGATCGTCATCATAATAATCATCATCCTAACCTGAACTAGTGACATAACCTTGAGAGCTGAAGAGTACCCATTGCTAATCATCATTGGGGATACTGAATCTGAACTTCTGACATAATCTAAAGTTGTAGGGGATAACGGGCGTTCCTACAAATCTTCATATAATTTGGGCCGTTGTGTAATGGGAAATAGTAAATCGGGGTGTAGGCTAAGGGAGAATAGTTAGCCAAGGACCTGGCACTACATAATATTAGCTACAATTGCTTTTATTACACTACAAATTTAGTAAAAAAGGTAGTCTTAACGTTAATTTACTATGTTTTGTATTTCCACATTACAGGACGACTATGAATGTCGTAATTACATCCGCATATTTTAAAATATGTTTTGTGTAGAAGTCCTGCAATATAGCTAAGTTTATCCCTACATGACACATAGTATAGGCTTAGAAATTGTTTTGTGTATCTGATATCTTACTTTTGTTGAAATGGAGTAATTAAGCTTTATCTGTCATTTGAAAGTAGAGAAATTACCTTAGCAGTACTTAAATCTATTCTATGCTTAATCAGCATTTTTTGCAAAAAAGTTTGTGTGAGTTGTTATGGACAAACTAGAATTGTTAGAATGAGTGCGCTGGCGACTACTAAAATAGTTGTTATTTTGGTGGTCGATGTCGCCTTTATGTCTCTTATTATTTTTGGGCGTTATTCCCGGTGGACTTGGGAATTTAAGAGACATCAGGGGAATTGGTGTAGTTTGAGGGATCTTGTTGGAGGTTCCCATCGATGTAAAATGGTTCCTATCTGATTCCAACCTGCACCTCGAAAGGCCGGCTTCGGAATCAGGTAGGGCCACTCTACATGCACTCTCCTCCCTTACGTCCAGTCTGCACCCGGTTGGGCCGACTTCGGAAGCACCGGCAAGGAGGGTGCTTTGATGGGTAGACCCTACAGGTAGACCCTACAGGTAGGCGCCCATGCCGTAACACGGACACCTCCGGCTCTACACCAACTCCAACACTGCTGACAATGGTGTTAATGTCAGCTGAAGATGAAAGTCTATGCTCCACCATAGACTTCCCCTTCTTATGTTGGTGCCTATGCTTTACATCCATAGGCTTCGTTGGGGGCATGGTGTGAAAATAACTCGACGTTTCGGTGCAAGTCACCTTCTTCAGGAAAAGCGTTTCTGGAGATGTTGTCGGTTCAACTTCCAAAAACGCACTGAGGCAAAAGCTGGAGATGCAGGGGTATTTATAGGTTTTTGATCCCTGCTTATGCCTAATTAGCATATGCCTAATTTGCATATCCAATAGATATGCAAATGAGGCCTATACTAAGGTTCACTTATATAAGTACATCAAAAAAAAAAATTTGTTCACCCCACCTTTAGGGCCAGATATCTCGACAACCTGATGTTTTTAGGGTCTGAGGTTTTTTCTGGTGGGGTAGCAGAGGGGGTAGTAAAGTTTGGACGAGGAATTCGATGGTGATGAGATCTCGCCCAAATTCCCACCTCAGGTTGGAGCAACGCCTGATTTTTGAACTTTTGAGGATAGAATGGCCCCGTTTTCATTCTATATAAAAGTGAACTCTGTATTAAGTCCCATAGGTGCCAGAGTACCTAAACGATGAATAATGCGTGCTTCTTGCTCCCGCCGACTCATCTGGTTAGAAGAAGCCAGTTGGATAGCTGTCACACGCATATCATCTCGTGTATATACTTTGGTGAAATGTTCACTCACTTCAGTGGGCTCTCCATGTGATAGGCTATAGAGATGCTCCCTGAAGCGGTCACGAAGCTTATATTTTTGAACATTTCGTACATACGATGGCATATATCACGCATTCACTCTTACAGTGAAATTGTTCCCGTACCTTAAGCCTTCCCTTTGGTCCCACGATTTCTTTTTGTAAGATGGTGTGTTTACATGTTAAACACTTGCCAACGTTGCATGGGATTGTACCCGGATTTGGGTGACATATTCTAGGTTGCACTGGTGTTAGTCGTGCTCGGACTAGAAGATCCCGAATGCTTTTCGGCTTGCGAAAGGCTGCAACAGGAGGAGATGGGAAGATGTTGACCAACTCCGGTGTTTTTGAGATCGTTTCGCCAAAGAGGCTTTTTATAGCACTCATTGTTTGTTGGCCTGCCTTACTAAACGTGACGACAAATGGCAAGACTTCGCTGTTTTTGGCCGAGGATTTAGTCAGGGCATCAACTCTAGAAACAGCTGACACCCTTGACAAGGCCTTCTGAATGATGTTTTCGGGGTAAAGTCTACCCCGGAAGAATGTTGCCATCTCCTGGCAACGTTTAGCGAAGTCGTTGTCATTTGAGCAAATCCTTCTCAATCGTAGAAATTGAGAATTCCGCCACGTGTGTAGCATAAAATACTAAATTGAATCATAAAAGTGCAGTATATTGCATAGACCTTATCAATTTCTATTTTTCCAATACAAATTGTAATAAAAATTTGAATTAGTCGGTAGTTCAAGTTCAAAGGTTGATTGATTGATTGAATGATTAATTTCTACTGTCAAAGGACGATGAAATACGTTATATATAAGAGACAATAGGAAGCACAGCCTAATATACAACTACGACACTCAAGGCAATGTCGACTTAAATTTAAGGTTATTTTGTTTTTGTCAGAACTATCCCGTAAAAAATTGAACAATTTTAGGCATTATTATCGTAATGGATGAATAAGCTACATCAATGACGTTTTAATAAAACCTGAATGCCTATCTTAGTTACCTAGAAACGAATATGTTATTCGCGTATGGCCATTCATGAAAACATTATGTATCACATGTTATGAATTTCTGTCAATAAACTATGCAAATCAAATCAAATTTTCGTGTATTTTGAAATATTAATGAAATTTGGTATTCTGTTGCTTATTCGTGTTCTCTTAATTCTTTTGACCATGTGTGTTACTATTATTGGTCGAAGGTTTTGTAGATCATTTTGGTTTTCTTGGTCTTACAGAAGTACTTGCGTAAGACAGGAACCTTGCGTGTCATTTCTCACAATACCTTGAGGGTATTTGTGTCAATATGACTACTCCGCTTATGTTTGGTGGTTTATTCCTACACCAGAAACTTACATTTTATATGTACCCACATATAATTCAATTTAATCCCAAAACCTGTCGATGGCATGTAGAACACAGAACCTGGAAACTAATTCCTTTTATTTTTGTTAACACCGTCATGTCTGTACTTATTGCATTTAACGCGTGTTTACTCCAAGTATTAAAATACTTGTTTATTCCAAACTCAGTCAACGGGATCACGCTCATACTAATGTTAGCACTTGCAAGTTTTGTACTGTACAAATGCGCAGCTAACCTTCTTGCATTTCTTTACAGCGAAAGTATAGTAGCTTATATGAACGCACTGCTAGATTTTGAAAAAGGATCATTCGTGCTTTCATCAACTTTTGGAATAAGTAGTTTCTTAGTTAAAAACACAGCACGTCTAAGTGTCCTTCATAAGCAGTCCGACAATATGGAAATAACCTTCAAAATTCTAATTTATGAACTCCGCAAAAATGTTTACCTATTTCTTACAGGACAAGAATGGGACTATATAGGAACAGCATTTTGTGTAGGAGTACCTTACCTTTGTGCATTGGGTTGGGGATGCGTTGCGCTAGGAGTTTATTTAAATCTGGATCCTACTTATTTAGTACTTCAAGATTTGGGAATCCAACACAATACTTGGCATGCCATACTAATTCGGTTGTGCATCGGCTATTCTACAACATTAGAAGCTTCCAGGACATTCATTTTACTAGGGGCGTTTTGGCAACATTTTATAATTTGTGCAAAACTGTTGAAAAATATTCAGAATTCACCTTTAAGTTTACATGAAATTCGACGATACAGGCAACTGTTATGCTTTTACAAAATTGAGGAGTCGTTCACTCGTTTTCTGCTTGGTGTAATAGTAAGCATATGTTTTTGGCAGTTTGTGGCAATTAATGTGCTTGCATTTATAGGCTGGAAGTTTTTTCCATTGCCTATTTATGTATTAGTATTTCCGTTGATAGTTGTTTACTTTGCTGTATTTCTAACTATGACTTCACTGATTGCAAAAGCGGATGAAGTAAGTCGCAAGATTATTGAATACGAGTGGCCAGTGTGTATTAGTAGAAATCAAACTGGAGGTGTTGCATTGTCTCAAATAAAACGAGTTTTGAAAGCATTATCGCCCATAACATACTGTGCAGCAGATTACATTACTTATAATGAAGAGTTCAAACGTGCATTATGGGAACAGATTTTGTATTACACCATGAGCCTTTTACTGATGGGGAACAATACTGGGCCTTGAGATGAAAGCAGATATATGACAAATGTATGTTTTAGTTAAATAGAAACACAAATGTTGCTAAAATTGTACAGTGAATAGATCATTCATGTTTGATAAGTTTGGAGATTTACAAATATAACTGTTACATTAAAGTGGGAAATTAAAAAACTTCTAAAGGTTTTCAAATAAAGTAAGTGTTTATTGCATTAGTTTAGTTCAACAGGTAATTATATCGGACAATAGTTAAAATTAAGCTAGAATAATGAAACCGTTACCGTTTGTAATAAAAACCCAAAATGAAATTTTTTATGTGTTATATGAGCCAGCGTCTATATTCCAGGCAAGCTCAAACTCTTCTGATAAGCCTTGACCGTCGGTACGCAGAACCACAACAATAACAAAATCGGTATTAGGAAAACCTTTAACCAGCTCGTCCATTTGGCAAATTCTAAATAGAATCAATTCATCTTAAAGTTTATGCCAATCTGCGTGAAGGTTATAACAATTGAAATCTTATCATTTTTACCCTCCATCATAAGGCCATCTACTAATTTCCTGCAGTTTGATCATTGTACCCGGTAGAGAATGAAGCCTATAGAGTCTAATCCAATCTCGACAATCGCCGGTATCTGGATCTCGTTCTAGGTTCAAAGCCGTGATCCTTATGCTCATAGGTTCATACCCTCCAATATATTCATGTTGCAAAACGAAAGTGGAAAGCTCTCCATTTCTTATCTGCTGTCCATTAGATGGATAGCTAATCTTTCCACTCAACTCAGTTTTATTTGGCATTATGGTTGTATCGCTGTAGTAAACGACACCGTTATCAATTTCTCCTGACACTTGATAAGCAAGTGAAAACCCAGTCGTGTCGGAGCTTGCTGCGCCCTCAGAATAAAAGTTTATCAAGGCAACCGTTGCATTGAAGGTCATGGGAATTCCAATGTCCAATTTATCGCTTTGCATATACAGATTCAGAACAGAATTTTTTATATCAAACCAATTAAGCCTATTTTTTCATTATTTACAAAATAGTTTAGCTTACAATGCAAATGTAGATGTATTTCCTGTAGAATCTATTGCCAAGACTTCTAGAGTATCGAACCAATAATACATCCCAAAAGCTTGTAACGTAAAAGTTATTTCCGTTCGTCCTTCAGACCTAACTGTCCAGACACAGCGCTCGTTGCTTTCATAAGATTCATTGACTTTGTATTCAATCAAGCCATTTGTGCCAGATAAAATGCCGCCGCATGTTTTTGCTTTGTGTTAATGAAAATCAATTTCATTTCATTTATTTTTATATCAATTTCAAATTTGTGTAATTTCTAAAATTTTGTACTCGTCCTCTTACATATATTTGCCACTGGAGGCTTCAATACAGGTTTGTAAACCACTTCAAATCCCGTTCCCACGTCAGCCGTATCATCATGATCCGAGAAAAAGCTCAAAATAAAATTGGGACTAACTTCAGGTAAATCTCTACTGGTAACATTTCCACATAGTCGCTGAGTTTCTTCAAGTTGGCCATTTGAAGCAACTTCGTATAGGACGACAGCGTCACATAGACAATCTTCAGGTGAACCCCTGCCGCATGGTTCGGTTTGTACATATGAAAAACTTAGAAGAGTTTTTGGAGCATTTGGTCCAACGACAGGTTCAGACTCAGAGTTTATCGACCAAGTAGATACATGATTTGGAGGATACTGTCCGTCAACCGGAAATCGAATTACGCCACTAGCTGCTGTGGTATAGGTAGATTCATGAGTTTTTTCAATGGGCTGAACGGAAATGCCTTCCCAGTTTAGTGTAAACCCAGACCCAGCATTTGTATTGTTTTGAGAAGAGCGATAAATTACGGTAATTAGGCTCTCTGAAAGAAAGATAGGGCCATCAGATGGCGGCTTGTTGTTGCAAAATGTGTATCCTTCTGCTCTATCTGCTGGAATAAGATTGGTTAAGGAGTAGATTCGAACTGCGCTATCTTCACAAGTTTCAGAATCGCTATGAACATCTAAACTGGTAAAGTTAAGACGAAATGTGGATGTTGTTTTTAGATGAATTGTCCAAATGCAAAGCTCGCCAGAGGATGATGCATCTGTAGAATGTTTGGTGCTTGGGTATGTAAGATGGCCAGAATCTGCTTCAATTGAGCCACCGCAACGACCATTCTGTAGATCTGTAATAATAATTAAATAATTGTAAAAAATGTACAGACTCAATATTTGAATATAAAATTTTTGAAATTACCTGAATCAGCTTGAATCAGAGCTTGTGAACTGGCTACCAACAGCAGGATAGCCAAACCTTTGTGCTGAAACTCAAAATTCATGATGAAATTCACAAATTAAATAATATTTTCCGTGTATGTGTGCCTAATTACTTTTGTAACTGAACACTTTTCAATTTAGAGTAAAAGCTTTTATACCTTTCAAAAATTAGGTATTTCCTGAAACGCGTAAAATGTTCCTTATTCAACATGAAGTGGAAATTTCATCAGAAAAATGGTCATGTCAAGTGTGTTCAGATCAACTGGTTCAGCAATTTTTACGTCATCGAGTGATGACTGCAAGGAACTGGTTTGATTCTCAAGAGTTTATCATAATTGCCATAATTAAAAATATGTTAAGTTAATCATAACATGTATTCATGTTATCAAGTTGAGGAGTAGTACACAAGGTAACTCAAGATAATTACGTCTGTTTTTTTCGGGTTTTACCAGGTACAATTACAGTAATTCCATTTTCATGCGTATATTTAATAAAATTTAAAATACGCATTTAAAAAGTTGTACACGTAGTCGTCGTCCACTTTAAAAGATTATTTTAAAGCTTACCTACATTAACTGCTTTGCTAATCCTCTCATTCTTAGAATGACATTCTATGTCTAGAGTTAGCTTTCATAAGAAGCATTCATTCAAAATTTATGAAATCGGAACACATAGGCTTTATTCAAAAAGAATAATTGTATTTTACAATGCCCTTGTGAACAGGTACATTGGATATGAAAATCTTTTGTTGAAGAAAACCAAATAATGCTAAATATAAATATTCGGCTTATTTTGAAGTAAAACTGTTGGTTGGTACGTAAGTACCAGCATACTATTTTACGCACATACCATTCACAATTCATACAGAAATACATACGTTTACTTGTTTGCATTCTTCCTTCTTGGGTTAATGCTGGGTTTGCATGTACCTATCTTTTTTTCATCCATAAGAAAAAAGTCAGTGGCTCACTCAGTTGGAGATGTAAGAAATTGCGCATTTGCCATTCACACTTCAACCTGAAGTGATATTTGCTACGAAAATCGTGTAAAACTTTCAAGATAAAAATATAATCTAATTTCATTTAATTTTGAAGTGTTTGTTAGTTCATTAGTTATAAAAAATTCTGCAATTACTATCAGTTACAATTTATTTTGTAATTAAGCTAAACACAGTATTGAAAAATTTGAATCAAGTCAAAACAATGATCAACTTTCGCGTTATTGTAGTTGCTTGTGTTTTTGAGTAACTTCAAAAATATCAAAACTTATTTTTCTTAAATATCTTAAGTAAGTGCAGTTTTTGTAAAAATCTTATCAGTGTTTGCGCGTTGTTTCTCTCACATACATAACAGCCAGCTACATATAACAAAGTAAGCAAGAATTTGAACAGTAAAAAGACATGAAGATGACGCCATTAAACTCACAAGCAAAGGTGCTAATCAGCAAGCCACTTGCCACAAATCCCAGTCATCCTTGTCTCTTCTGTGACAAAGTGTTTCAAAAATACTGCAAATTAGAGTTCCACATGAATTTGCACATAGAACAAAAACCATATCAATGTCTGCAATGTCCATCAAGTTATGGAGACCCACGACCTTTGGCCCGACATGTACAGGTCATTCATTTTAAGGTGCGTCATAAGTGTGATGCTTGTAAAAAATACTTTAGTGATCGGTATTCTCTAAAACGTCACGTACAATACAGGTGTGATGGAATAGTCACCACTTCTACAAAACACACTCATAACCACTTTTGTCTGTTTTGTAACAAAAAGTTCGTGAAATATTCTGAGCTAGAATACCACACAAATGCGCATATCAGGCAGAAACCATATCAGTGTTTAAAATGCCCAGTACACTTTACCAGTCCTCGGTATCTAAGACGACATGTGAAAGTATCTCATCTACAAATTCGTTATAAGTGCAGCAACTGTGATGCCCACTTTTCTCGACGACATACGCTTAGGCTTCACTTACTACGAGGGAATTGTAATAAAGTGTCTGCCACTTTTGCAAAACATGGTCGCCCAGAAAGTATCAGCAATATAAACAAAACAAAAAGTAGTTCAAATGTTGCCACTTTTGCACCCTCTACTACGAAATTAGAAAATGCAATCAAGGTTTCCACATCTGAAAGTACCGCAATTGAATCATATCCTCTGGCAACTAAAACCACTATACTCGAAGTTCCGACTAAATTCCCAAATTCAGTATCCACAACAAATACGGTCTCAAAAACCAACCAAATGCACGGAACTGCAACAAAAGTTACGAAACTTGGAAACAAAACAAGCTTTGAAATGACTGAAATTTCAAAAGCTCAAATTGTTGAAATGCCAGAAACCAAAATCAGCAACCACGCAAAATTCAAAAATACAAATAAAGACTCACAACCGGAAACACAAAACACGGCAATACATAAAACAAGTTTAGTTTCAAATGCTGTTCAAAAGAGGCAAGATCGTGTCACCAAATGTTTTGTTTGTCCTGCCATTTTCTCAAGAAGAGACAACATGATAGACCATTATCGTAGAAATCACCTAAAAACTACAAAATGTGTAAAGATTTTTTCATGTGTGCCATGCAATATCAAATTTGAGAACCAATCTCAACTTGCCTCACATCAGCTATCCACGCATTCAAAGAAATTCCAATGTACAATATGCCAAACTACGTTTGCACGCTCAGACGGCTTGAAACGTCATTTGAAACGATGCACACCAACTACTGGAAATTCAAATTTGAAGACGAAATTAGCTTGCAATCCGAATGCAAATGTACCAGCGTGTTTTAGTAAACCTAGCAACACCCAAAAGAATTACCAGTGCCAAAAATGTGAAACCACATTTTCACGTAGATCTAACTTAACACGACACATAAAGCGCCAGTCATGTTTAGCTAATAGCAATTCGGAAACCGAATCAGAATTAACAACAGAGGAAATCTCTGAAACAGAAGAAGAAAATGGTGCTGATGCTAGCAGCCAAACAGAAACAGAGTTAGCGGATAAAGCGGAAAATAATTCAGATGATGATCAGAGCATTGACCAAGAAGACGATTTTAATTGCTGGGAAGAACTGGTTTTAATGAAGCGCAATGAAAGGAGGCAAGCCAACAACAAATATGATTTCTTTCTTCATCTCAATCGATATAATATAAGTGCGTGAAGCAGGGTTTTGAAACATAAAACAATACTTTAATGTAAGCATACACACATTATCTTGAAAAAAAAGAAATAATAAAACATAAGTAAATGAATGAGTAATTAAGTTGGAAGTTTGTGTAAATAAATTTTTAAAAAGCAGCTTGTAAATATCAAAGAGATGTTTTATTACGAAAGAAATGAATTCAACAATTTCATTGTATACTTAGTTGAAGCGAGTTTGCATTTAGTACTATTAGTTCACTATTAAAATACTATATAATGCTACTAGTTTAGCAATATTTTAATTATAATAATAACACATAATAATATGTATATATCCTTTTTGTGAATAAATATCAAATCTTATTTCATAATATACTATAATTTTAGTGCATCTTCCAAAACATGATGAAATTTACATATTAAGTTGTATTATGCTTGCATGCGTGCCTAATTACTTTTGTAACTGAACACTTATTAATTTGGAGTAAAAGCTTTTTATACCTTTCAAAAAATTCAAATTCTTTGGGTATTTTCAAAATTGTAATAATATTCCTTATTCAATGTGAAGTGGAAATTTCATCAGAAAAAATGGTTAAGTATGTTCATATCAAATAGTTGAGCTTTCTCTACGTCATCGGGTGATAACTGCAAGAAACTGGTTTAATTCTCAAGAGTTTATCATGTTTGCAATAATTACAAAATATGTTAAATTAATCATAACACTTATTCATGTTATCATCTCGAGAAGTGTTACACACGGTAACGCATTTAAACATAATTACGTCTATTTTTTGATTTTACCAGGTAAAACTCCAATAATCCCATTTTCAAGCATTTACTTAAAATTTCTAAAAATATGCACTTAAAAGGTTGTAGTCCTAGTCGTTTTCCAATGTGAAGGATTATTTTAAAATTTACAAAAAAATTCAATGCTTTGCTAATACTTTCATTTTATGTATAGAGTAAACTTCCATAAGCAGCATACATTCAAAGTTGTATGAAATCGGAACACGTACGTACGCGTACGCTTTATACAAAATAGATAATACTATTTTCCAATGCTCCTGTAAACAGGTACATTGGCTATGAAAATTCATTGTTAAGCAAAATTGAATAATGCTAAATAATATACATATTCGGCTTAATTTGAAGCAAAATTTGTGTTGAGTATATAAGCACCATCATACCGTTTCATGCACGTACTAAAAAGTACCACTTACAATTTATCATAAAACACGTTTGCCTGCATGCATTCTCCTTTCCGGGGTATATGTATCTGTTGGGTATGAATGTAACCTTGTCACTCTTCATCTAATATCCTTAGCTGACACAGCAGGAAAAGTTAAAAGTCGTGCACTTTCGAATCACACTTCAACCTGAATTGATATTTAGCTGACAAAATTGTATAAAATATTGACAAAGCAAACCTCTAAAATTCAAATTAATTTTATAATTTTGAAATGTTCATTAGTTATAAAACAATTCTACAAATGTAATCAGTCAGAATTTGAAATTGAAATTCAGCTAAATACGATAATGAATTATCTGAAACAAACCAAAACAGTAAACCACCTCCTTGTTGACCAATATGTTTGTGTTTCTCAATAACTTATCAAAACATTAAAGTTTATTTATCTTAAATATTAGTACATGTGATAGGTTTGTAAAAATCTGATAGTGCTTGTGCATTGCTTCTCTCATAGAAATACCTATATTGGCTACCTATAACAAAGTACACAGAAAGTTGAACAAAACACATGAAGATAATGTCTTTAAACTCACAAACCAAGATGTCAATCAGCAAGCAATTAGCCACAAATCGCAAACACCTTTGTCTGTTCTGTGACAGAGATTTCCAAGAACATTACAGGTTAGTGGATCACATGAACGCGCACATAGAACAAAGACCTTATCAATGTTCGCAATGTCCACTTAGTTATAGGGATCCTCGACATTTATCCCGTCATGTAAAGGTCATTCATTTAAAGCTTCGTTATCAGTGTAATGCTTGTGAGAAATACTTAAGTGATCGGCATTCTCTAAACCGTCACGTAAAAAACAGGTGTGATAAAAACCGTGTCACTTCCGCTAAACATAATCGCCATTGCCTTTTTTGCGATAAAAACTTTGACAACTACTCTGATTTAGAACATCACCTGAATAAACACATAGGGCAAAAATCATATCAGTGTTTAAAATGTCCATTAAACTTTACTTACTCGCGGAGCCTAGAGCGACATGTGAAAGTGGCTCATTTAAAAATTCGTTATAAGTGTAGCAAATGTGATACATACTTTTCTCGTCCAGATTCTATTAGGCTTCATTTATTAAGAGGGAAATGTAATGGAATGCCTGTCATTTTTGACAAAAGTATTCGGTCAGAAAATGCCAAAAATGAAAATGCTCCGGTAGCTAATGCTGAAGTGCACGGAAATGAAACAAAAGCTACACAACCTGGAAATGTGACAAACTTTGAAACCACTGAAGTTTCAAAATCCAAAACAAGTAACCACCATAAATTCGAAAATGCCAATCAAGATACACAACCAAAAACGCAAAACACAACAACATCAGTCCTTCAAACTAAATTACTTTCAGAAGTCGATGATCAAAAGAAGCATAATCGTATGACCAAATGTTTTGATTGTCCAGCCGTTTTCTCAAGAAGAGACAACATGATAGACCATTATCGTAAAAATCACCTAAAAACTACAAAATGCGTAAAGATTTTTTCATGTGTGCCATGCAATGTCAAATTTGAGAACCAATCCCAACTTGCCTCACATCAGCTATCCACGCATTCAAAGAAATTGCAATGTACAAAATGCCAAACCACGTTTACACGCTCATTCGCCTTAAGACGTCATTTGAATTTGAAACGATGCGCAACATCTACTATCAATTTGAAGCCGAAATTAGCTTCCAAACAGAATGAAACTGTAACAGCGTATTCTGGTAAACATGGCTTGTCCCAAAATAATTACCAGTGCCAAAAATGCAAAACCGGATTTACACGAAGGTCTAATTTAACACGGCACATAAAGCACCAGTCCTGTTCAGTTAACGTGTTACCGGAAACTGAATCTGAATTAACAACTGAAGGAATTTCTGAAACGAAGGAAGATGATGATGATGGCGATAGTAGCCAAACAGAAACGGAATCAGAAGCTAAAGCGGAAGAAAACTCAGATGGTGATAAGAGCATTGACCAAGAAGACGATTTTCTATTCTGGGAGGAGCTGGTTTTGATGAAGCGCAATGAAAGGCGACAAGCTGGCAGCAAATATGATTTCTTTCTTCATCTTAATCGATATAATGTAAGTGCGTGAAACAGTGTTTTGGAAATGATAATATTTTAATTTCAACATAAACGCTTTTTTTAAATCAGTTTGCTACAAAAATTAATAGTACAGTATAAACAAACAAAGGAGTAATTTAGTTGTAAAATTCACATAAAAATGTTAAAAAGCAGCTTGTAAATATAAAAGATGTTTAAATACGAATGAAATAGATTAAAAAGATACTAAATGAGAGCAAGTTTTAAATTTGGTACCAATTGTTCAATGGTCTATTAAAAGCCTATATAATACTATTAATTTACTAATAATTTAATTGTAATATAAAAACATAAATATTCTTTTTTGTGAATAAATGATCAAAGCTTATTTCATAAGATACTAGGATTTTAGTGCATTTTTCAATGAATCAGTACTATACATGAAGATTTCAAACATATCATACATTTAAATTTTAAGTTTAATAATATCCAAATAAATTTAAGGATTGGCAAACACAGATTACGCAAATATTGTTTTCACGACGGTCCTTCAGATGGAAATTAAAATTTATTTAATAGCCTATTGTTCAAAATATGTAATACTAAAAACAGTCCAATACTCAGCTTTGTTCAAAAAACAAGCTTAGTGCATGTTACAAGGCAAATATACGCACACAGCTCCGTTATTATAGCAAAGCATATTGTATCGTGTACACCTTTCCTCTTAAATCTGTTTGCTCGACCGTATTCTCCCAATTTCAATACACTATACACAATGCACATCCAGGTGTGTATATACCTACGTGTTTTTCTTTTGGCAAGAAAAAGCATTGACCGATAATACCGGCTGACTCAGGTGAAAAAGAACAGAGTCGCACGTAAACAAAACACAAATTCAGCTTGACGTTCGATTGTAAGTCAATATCAATATAAATTTTAACCCTGGAAGTTCTTTAGTTACAAGCCATTATTTTACTGTCATTGTCAATATTCAACTGTCATTAAACTAACTACGGCAATAACATATTTCAAGCAACTCACTATGAACAACATATGGGATACGTGTTTGTATTTTTCAAAAGCCTAAGAAGAAAAGCAAGTCACCGATTTGAGAAGTTGAAACCAGTGCAATTACTGTGCAAGGCTGTTCCAAACTCGACACCCTTAAACTGGAGCTCCAAAAACCTACTCAAGGATTTTAACAAAAATTTCAGGTAATACTATTTGATATTAAATGCCAATGCGATTTCAAAATTGCCGTTCAAACAACCATTTTGATTTTTAAATAGCCACTGAATTTTCATATTTTTTTATTTTAGAAAATTTTGGTGACTCAAAATGTCACCACCAAAGTCCATCAGGAAGTTCACTGCAGCAAATCGCCAACATGCTTGTCTTTTCTGTGGCATGGCCTGGGAACACTATTTCAAACTGGAAAATCACATGAATACGCACATTGACCAAAGACCATATAAGTGTTTGCAATGTCCATCAGTTTTTCGAGACCCACGCCATTTATCAAGACATAAACAGGGCATTCATTTAAAAGTGCGTTATAAGTGTAAAAAGTGTGGCAAGAAATTAAGTTATCGTGATTCCTTAAACCGTCACATGCGAAGATGTAGTGGAATACGCGTCGCTTCGAAAAATATCAAACCAATTTTAAAGCCATTAAAAATGCCACCAGCGAAGCCATATCAAGTAACCGAACAATATTCCTGTCTCTTCTGTGACAAGCAATTTGGGCAATATATTCAGTTGGAAACTCACATAAACACTCATCTTCAGCAGAAACCTCATCAGGGTCTAAAATGCTCTGATTATTTCACGGAATGTACCGAAGTTTTAACCCAAGTCCCAAAACCTGGAACTGATGAGAGCAGCCCATCTGAAAATATGAGTAACTTGTCAAAACCAAAAACCCAAAATATAACAAGATCTGAATTTAAAACTGCAGCGATTACAAAACCTGGTAAAAAGAAGCGTTATCAAACCACCAAATGTTTTGTTTGTCCTACCATTTTCTCAACGAGGCACACCATGATCAGACACTATCGGAGCATTCACCTAAAAACCACAAACTGTGTCAAGATCTATTCATGTGTACCTTGCGATCTCAAATTTGAGAATCAGTCTCAGTTCACGTCACACCAGATAACGGTTCATTTTAAAAAGCACCCATGTACAAAATGCGGAAGAGCATTTGCTCGCAGGGATGGATTAAAACGACATTTGCAAATGAAACGTTGCTCAAAATTTGCATTAAAATTGGATGAAAATACAGTACCAACCAGAATAAGTGAGGAAATCATTTCTGTGGATTGTGGCAAAGATAGCAAATCTCAAAAACTTCAATGCCGAAAATGCAAGGTTGAATTTTCACGAAAGGATAATTTAACACAACACATAATAAGGCGCCAGTGCTGTTCAGTAAAAGACAGTTGGGAAACTGATTCAGAATCGGAGTTGTCAACAGAGGATATCACTGAATCCGAAATTGATGATGATAGTCCGTCTGAAAGTGAATCGGAAATTATTTATGATAATAATGATGATGACCATGGCCAACACGAAACAGAATCAGAATTTGATTACGATGCTGAAAGTCATTCTGAAATAGAATCAGAAGTGGATGATTATGATAGCCAACTTGAACGAGATTCTGGACTTCCAACAGAAGAAATTTCTACAACAGAGGATGATGACATTATCGGCCAACCAGAGGAGCCGAGAGACAATATGACTAATTTGCTAGACTGGGAAGAACTGGTTTTGAGGAAACGCAAAGAGAAAAATATTGATGATATGAAAAGCAGACACAAATACGATTTCTTTTTGCATCTTAATCGATATAATGCCAATGCGTAAAAACAATGTATTATGATACTTCAAGAATTTAAATAATTGTTAAGAGAATACAGTGTAATTAAACTTGTTAATTTTGTAAACATTGACCATGTTCCTTGTCGTTTTTATCTCATTATAACACACGGTAACGATAAAATTATCCAACCAAAGTATACGATTAGTTTTTGGGATAAAGAATAGAATTGAAGTTCCCAGTAATTCCACATTTTATTAATTTTCAAAATTCCAAACATTTTCCATAAAAATCCATTGTTAAAAAACGGAGGCTAAAATAACCCAACATCCACCACAATACGAGACTTTGCATTTACGTTACATACACATTGTTCCGTTCTCAATTCAGAAACCGTATACATATTTTTTATAAATCTCGGTGGTTTGAGTTCTATGTTCTGGAGTATTACAGCATATTGCTGGTTTTTATGTACCTATATAAGCTTTCTCTATCAGCAAGAAAAAAGCATTGGTGGATGATACCGGCTGACTCGGCAGCTGACCGAATACGGAGTCGTATACAAACCACACACACTTCAACTTGAAATGTTTGCTTGTTGAAAATGTCGTGATAAACATTAAAAATCGTAAAATGTAAAGCATTTATAAGTTTTAAAGGTTTACAGTTCCGCAAAAATTAAGGCTGTAATTGAGCCAAGTATCATAATTAAATCAAAACAGTTTACTACCTATACGTGTTTTTGACAATCGTTTCAGGAAAATGTTAAAAGCTGATAACCTGAAAAGTTGACACACAAGTGCAATCACTGCAAAAAATCTGTTCCAATATACTACATTGTATCTCAGTTACATAAATATCAAACCTAACTCATCGAAACGTCCTCTTATGCAAAACTGTCGTTATCAAATCCGCAAAAATATAACACATTTGGAATATAAATATTATTATCAAACATCTAAGAAACTTCAGCTCATAAGAATGCTAAAAAGAAAAATGAAGTTATCACAATCACCAGCAAAAATGCAACTTAGCAAGCCAAGCACACCAAAAGGCAAACATCCTTGTCTTTTTTGTGACAAAGTGTGGGATGCATATTATCTATTGGAAAACCACATGAACTCACACATTGAACAAAGACCATATCAGTGTTTACAATGTCCAATGAACTTTACTGACCCTCGACCATTAAACAGACACGTAAAAGGTGTTCATTTGAAAGTCCAACATCGGTGTGAAAACTGCGAAAAAACTTTTAGTTTTCGTGAATCTTTAACCCGTCACCAAAAACAAGCGTGTGATGGAAAAGTCCTGGAAGAAAAAAGAAAATTGAAAGCAAATGAAAAGCCGTGTTTTATGTCAAGCGTTTCTGCAGTTATGCCTCACGCAAAAAGTATTTCGAAGAACACATCTAGTGACGTTTTGAACAATGCGTGTCCCACACCAACTTTAAAAAAACGTAAGCCGTGTAAAACAACAGGCCCACATTCTTGTCCTTTCTGTGACCAGAAATTTTGCAAATACTTTGAATTGGAAAATCATGTCACTATTCACATCAATCAGAAGGCGTATCAGTGCTTAAAATGCCCATGTGACTTTAATCGCCCTCGTCAGCTAAGGAGACATGTGCTGGTCGCTCATTCAAAACTTAGTTATAAATGTGGCAAATGCAACAAAACCTTTTTCCGACGGTATTCTTTAAATCGTCATATATTACAGGTTAAATGTACTGAAAGACGAATACCGAAACCTTGTGAATTCAAATGCTCTGTGTGCGATAAAGTGTTTTCGCATATAAGCAACAGGAACAGGCACTATAAGAATATTCATTTAAATCAAAAAGGCATTAAAAATTTAGGAAGCAATTCCAAAGCTCCCAAATCTGAAGTTATTACGTCAAAACTTGAAGCAGAAGACACTACGAAAGGCGGAACTCCAAAAAAATCTACAAAGCTCTTAAATGCGAAAAATAAAATTTCAAATAGTAGTTCTAACAAGCGTCATCGAGTGATTAAGTGTACTGTGTGCTCAAAAACATTTTCAAAGACATTTAATATGGTAAGGCACTACAAGACATTTCATGGAACTGGAGCTAGCGCAAACTGTGAAAGTGTGACACCAGCTACACAATCTGAAAATGGGGGAATTCCTGAAACAACTCAAGTTTTAAATTTAGAAATGAATGAATTTAAAACATCTGAAACAGTTGAGCGTCAAATTTCAAATATTACTACGGTTCCAAAATCTAAGCCAACCAAAGCTCTAAAACAGAATACTACTAAAAATCGCAAATTCGGAAATACAATTAGACCTTCAAAACCAAAAGTCCCAAAATTTACACTTAAAAGAAAATCAGTTTCAAAAGTCGGTAAACCCAAAAGTCATCATCGTTTAACCAAATGTTTTGTTTGTCCTGACACTTTCTTGCACAGATATAGCATGATAAGACACTATCGATCCATTCACTTAAAAACTACAAAACTTGTCCAAATTTATTGGTGTTCTCCATGCAATCTCAAATTTGAAAACCAATCCCAGCTAACCTCGCATCAGATAAGTGCTCATGCTAAAATACACCAATGTACAAAATGCCAAAGTGTGTTTATGCATTTAGACAGCTTAAAACGACATTTAAAAAGCTGTTCAGTATCAAATCCTAAAACGATTTGCAATTCTAAACCAACATTGAATTGTTGTAAAAACAACAACTTGGCAGAACTTTATCAATGCACTAAATGCAAAACTACATTTTCTCGACTGGACAACTTAACACGACACATAAAGCGTCAAATCTGTTCAGTTATTGGCAGCTGGGAAACCGAATCAGATTTGACAACAGAGAAAATCACTGAATCGGATGATGATGATGATGATAACCAACCTGAAACACAATCGGAAGTGACAACTGAAGAAATTCTTTATAATTCGGATGACGATGACATAATTGGCCAACCAGAGGAACCAAAAGATAGTCTGACCAATTTGCTAAATTGGGAAGAATCAGTATTGAAAAGACGCGACGAGAAAAATAAAAGCAGCAATAAATATGATTTCTTTTTGCATCTTAATCGATATAATGATGCTATTGCGTAAAAATGAAAGCATTTGGATACCTAATTTTTAAGAAGTGCCGAAGTGAAGATTATTTTGTGGTAAAATATAGCCAACATCATAAACGTACAAGTAGAACTTTACGAATTGATTAACTTTAAACGTGAATAACTTATTCAGTAAATTACGCTATAAGATCCATTTGTAAGTTATTCTTTCCCAAATAAAAAATTAGACATTTTACTAAAAAGTGGAATATTTGTTGCATTTTTTAATAAATACATTATGGGAACGGCGTTTTAAAAATTATGAGTTGCATCGCGTATAAATTGTTTTCAGAAATGTCATTTCAAAACACGACCTACTCATATCAATACACTGGACTAGAACAAATACATACACTGAACTGACTGTGGATCGTACAATTTTCCATTTTCATTTTGTTCCATTGAGTGCACCAAACCGGTTTGCTCTTTTGCTTCATTCTACCTTCTTGTGTACATTCTGCTGGTTTCAATGTGCCATGTGCTTACCTAAGCATTCCGGTTCCGTAGGCAAAAAATGCATTAGATGTTGATACCGGCTGACTTTCTACTGGAAAATTACGGAAACAAAAACACGTTGTGCTGAAGGAATATCTTTCGTACAAAACCTTGAAATATTTTACGGCCAGTGAAATCAAACTGAAAAGCCAATCCATATTAGTGAAATAATTCCACAGTTACAAAATAGTATTTTGAACTGACATTAACATATATAAAGCATCAAAATGTCGGAAACAACTCCAAATACTAACCAAAACGTGCACAAATTCACGTGTCTATTTTGTTCAAAACCATACCAAACGTACTATCAACTTGAACGTCACATTAACACGCATACAAAAGAAAGGCCTTATCAGTGTTCCTATTGCTCTAGTGGATTCGGTGACCCTCGTCAAGTCACTCAACACACACAAGCCATCCATTTCAAAACGAGGTACAAGTGCAATTTTTGTGGAAATCAGTACAACTTTCGTGCATCTTTATTCACTCACATTAAAATGAGGTGTACAAAAGCCCCAAGAAATTCAGAGGGTGAGTTTGATGCCAAAAGTGGCAAGAATTATTTCCTGAAAGAAGATACAAGCATGCCAAAACTTACTCCGATTTACAATTCTGATGTTCTCAACTCGGCCAAAATGTCACCCAAGCTATCAAAATCAAATACGCCGACAATCACAGTATCATTAAAAAAGCCTTGTACAAGTAAAATTCTACCGGTATGTCTTTTCTGTGACAAAGAATTTAAAGCTTTCTATCGATTGGAAAACCACATGAATAGCCACATCCAACAGAGACCATATCAATGCTTAAAATGTCCAGACAACTTTACTGACCCGCGTCGGCTTAGAAGACATGTGCTGGCAAGTCATTTAAATGTTCGTTATAAGTGCACAAACTGTGACAAATGTTTTAGCCACCGAGCATCCTTAAATCGTCACTCACGAGAAAATTGTCATGGAAACGCTAATTTCAAAAGTGGAACACATTCTTGTCTTTTTTGTGACAAAGTGTTTAACAAATATTTTCAACTGGAAATACATATGAATACTCATATTCAGCAGAAACCCTGCTTATGTTCGAAATGTTCGGCTGAGTTTACTGATAAAAGTCATTTAAGTAAACATATGCAGGTTGTTCATCAAACTGTTCGTTATAAGTGCGAAAGGTGTGATAAGCAGTTTTGGAGGAGAGATTCTGTAAGACGTCATTTAAGACGAGGGAGATGTAATGAAATAATTCAGCATGAAAATGTCAACAGCGAAGTTGAAGAAAAAACGCTTTTGAAGTTAAATGCTTCATTATCAGAAAACAATTTAAATAGTGTTGGAACCCAAACAGAGCCCATAAAGAATTCTGGTTCAAATGTGGGAACTGTTAAAAAGAATGCCAGAAAGATAATTAAATTTTCAACAAAAACCATCAAAGTGAAATGCATTGTATGTACTATTGTGTTTTCAAAAAGATCCAGTATGATCCGACACTATAAGAAATTTCATTTAAAATCCAAAATTACCAATGCAATTACAAACTCAGCTACCAAAGCTACCACACCTGAAGTTATCACCGTAACGTCAGAATCGGAGGAAACTGAATCTACTACACTTGAACGTCATTTAAATTTTCCTCTGGGTAGAACTGGAAACAATAAATTTGCAAAACGCATTTATGGTAAGCGTATACTTAAGTGCCTTATGTGCCCCCATGTATTTTCAAAGAGATACAATATGATCCGACACTATAAAGCAATTCATTTAAATTCATATTCTACAGAATCTGGAAATATAACAAACGCTGCAAAATCTGACAACGTGACAAACGCGGACAGGTCTGAAATTCCAATACTGGAAACCCTTGAGACGCCAATACCCAAAACGACTGAAGTTCCAAAAGCTGAAAAGAAGAGCAACAAAAAATTTGAAAATGTGACTAAAGCATCGCAATCAAAAGTTCAAAACCCAGCAAATCCAGTAACTACTTCAAGTTTACTTTCAAAAGCTGGTCAAAAGAAATGTCATCGTCAAACTCGCAATTATCAAATGACCAAATGTTTTGCTTGTCCAGCCATGTTCTCAAGAAGATGTAGCATGATAAGGCACTATCGAAAATCGCATTTAAGAACCAAAAAATGTGTCAAGATTTATTCATGTGGTCCATGCAATCTCAAATTTGAAAATCAAGCTCAGCTTACCTCACATCAGGTAGAAGCTCATTCTAAAAAGTACCAATGTACAAAATGCAAAACAGCGTTTTCACGTTCAGACACCTTAAAAAGACATTTGAAAACTTGCTCACCGTCTATTTTCATTTCGGGTTGGAATCCAGAACTAGCTCGGATAAGCAATGAAACTCTTACAGAGGATTCGGAGAATTTGGTAAATGGCAGCTGGGAATCCGCATCTGAGTCAGAATTGACAACGGAAGAAGTTTCTGAATCCGAAATTGATGATGATGATGATGATGATAATAGCCAACCTGACGGAACACAACCAGAAGAAATGTCTAATTCAGACAATGACGACATTGTTGGCCAACCGGAGGAACCTAAAGACAATCTAACCAATTTGCTAAACTGGGAAGAATTGGTATTACAAAAGCACATAGAAAGGAACCAATGCAGCAACAAAAACAATTTCTTTTTGCATCTCAATCGATTTAATGCTAATGCATAAAACCGGAGCAACTGTATACCTCAATAACCAATCATTTAAAATTGTTATAAGAACATGATCAATTTATTTTTCATAATTGAAACATAAAGTTACTGAATTAAATCGTAAGAAGTTGTAATATGTAAATAAATCAGATATTTTGTTACAAAATGTATATCAATAGATGGTTTTATATAGAACACTTTATACGGGATTATTCATTCATATGCAATTTTTAGCAAGTTATTTTTTATTCCGTATCAATTATTGCAGTTTGACATTCTAAAACAAAACCTAGTCAGCTTCATACATGTGTACACAAATATAGTGAAGCGTACATCTTTCGTTCTGAAAGCTCGTGGCTGCTTTGGCTCTAATTCTGTGATACGGTTTTATGCTTGTAATCCAAGCGCATGCTTTTTCCGTAAACAAGAAAAGGATTGACTTAAAATACCGGCTGACTTTCATGTGAAAATGTACACCGTCGAACATAAACAAAAAATGCATCACCTTCACACAGTGTTCCAGTTTTAAATGTGTAGAATTTTGAGGGAATAAATTGTAGAGTACAAATCAAGACGGTTAGGAAGAATCTTTTGGTCATTTCTACATAAGCACTTTAAAATAATATGTGAACAATCACCCAATAAATCCCAGGAAGCCAATATCAATAATAATTCACCAGAAAAACCTCGCATTTCCGGTGATAATATTTTCATTATTAAAAATCAAGCTAATTTAATTCAAAAGAAAATCGAGGCCACCATGGCACTTATAACAAAAACGAAACGCTCAAAATCACAGGCAAAAAAGCCAACTATAAAACCAATGGGAAGAGCACGCAATTTTTCTTGCCTTCTTTGCAACAAAGTTTATCCACATTACTACAAATTGGAATACCACATCAATTCCCACACTGAAGAAAGACCCTATCAGTGTTTAAAATGTCACTCCAGCTTTGGTCACCCAAAAAATCTGAGCCGACATAAAGCGGCTTCTCATTTAAATGTTCGTCATAAGTGCAAAAATTGTGGAAAGCAATTTAGGCATCGAGCATCCCTTATTAGACACATAAAAGGCGGATGTGACGTGTATGCCATAAAACCGAAACGAAATGGTGTCAAGTGTCTGGAGTGCGAAAAAGTGTTTTCTGATCAAAGCAACATGAACCGACATTATAAGAACATCCATTTAAATTCAAATGCCACAAGGGATATTAAGCAAACAGAAAATAGCACAGAATCTGAGAAACCATGGAATTTTGAGTCTAAAGCAATTAAACCTGAAAATATGTCCACTATTCCGAAACCAGAATCTGTTAAAATCCCAAAATTCAAAATTGCAACAAAAACTCCAAGTGCCAATCAAAATCAAGAAGTTCGTACATTTAAGTGTTTTGTGTGCAATTATGTATCTTCAAAGCAATTCAATACGATCCGACACTACAAGAAAATGCACTTGAGTGAAAAAGCCAGCAAGTCTGGTAAAAAATCTGTAAAAAAGATTAAATCCACAAAACCTTCAAATGCGACTATTACCTCAAAACAGGAAATATCAACAAACTCAAAATCGTCACCAGAAGCGACTAAACTTACAAAACACAAATTGCCTAAATGTCCGAAGCTCAATATTGCCACAAAAACCCGAAAATTGAAATCTTCTAAAATGTCAACTATTTCGAAAGTCAGCAAAAGCAAACTCAGTCAAGGATTCAAATGTTTTCAATGTCCAAACGTATTTTCTCAGAGAAGCAACATGATAAGACACTACAAACGGATTCATTTGGGCACTCGAACTCGAGTCAAAATCTGGGCTTGTGCGCCCTGCAATCTCAACTTTGAAAACCAATCCCAGTTAGCTGCTCATCAGATAACCGCTCACTCTAAAATATATCAGTGTAAAAACTGCAAAAGTACATATACACTACCATATAATTTAAAAAGACATTTAAAAACCTGCTCCCCGACCCCGACAATTCTCAATTCAAAATGGAAACTTGGAAATAAGATTAAATCCAGGAAACCTGCAAGTTCAAACAGGACTATTACCCCAAAGCAGGAACAACCTACAAAATCATCGTCACCGAAAACGACTAAATTTACAAAACGCAAAACTTCTAAAAGTCCACATATTACCACAAAATCGCCAAAATTAACATATACTACAAATCCAGCTACTTCAAAAGCCACTGAAACCAAACGCCCTAGAGGATTCAAATGTTTTCAATGTCCAAACGTCTATTCTTTGAGATATAACATGATCAGGCATTATAAAGCAATTCATTTAGGCAATCAGAAATATACCAAAATTTGGGATTGTGCACCATGCAATCTCAACTTTGAAAACCAATCCCAGTTTACTGCTCATCAGATAACAGCCCATTCTAAAATATATCAGTGTAAAAACTGTAAAAGCTCTTATACACTTGCATATAATTTGAAAAGACATTTAAAAACTTGCTCGCCGACAATTCTCAATTCAAAATGGAAACCAGAAATAACCAAGATAACTTTAGAAGAGGAACTAAATGTAAGTAAGATAAGTGAAAAGTTGTTTGAATGTCGAAAACGCAAAACTACGTTTACCCGAGTGGACAGTTTAAAACGCCATATTTTACGCCAGAGATGTTCAACCTCTAATATAAATGATAATACAAAAACTGAATCAGAATCCGAAGTGACAACAACACAGGAAACTATTGACTCAGATAATGATGACGATGATGACATTATTGGCCAACCGGATGAACCAAAGTCTAATCTGACCAATTTGCTAAATTGGGAAGAACAAGTTCTGAAAAAGCACAGCGAAAAGAATAAAAGCAGCGATAAACGTAATTTCTTCCTGCATTTAAATCGACACAATGCAAACGCATAAAAGGATACAAATATGTTATCACTGAAAGCATTTTGTATTTTGTACTCGGTTTGTAAACCCAAAAACCTGATAAGCAACTGGATTATTGCACATTGCCGAGTACAAGCCAAGGTTATACATTATTTGTGCAAGCAGATAACGCAACCTGAATAGTACCGAATTAGTGAAAATGACATCATATTTATACGGCTTGAAATCTGGCCTTTCTCGTAATCAGTTTCACAACAAGATATAAATGTATTATTCATTTATGCATTCACCTACATTCTGGAATGCTGAGTTTTCCGAAAAAATACCTGAACCAGCTTTGGAAAATAATTTGCATGTGAAATTGAATTACAGTTTTGAAATACGTAATCCAAACTAAAATAAATTGTTAGCTTCAAAAATGGCCCGTAGCATTACTACATCAGGTGGCATATGCAGAGCACTAACTGTGGTAAGTTGTGTTTCAAATACTATTTGGATTATATAATTTAAATGATAAATACCATAGTAAAAATGAATTGTTGTTTTCTTTGTTTCGAAATAGGCAGTGGGAATAGCTGTATTGGCCATTGGACTCTACTCCCACTTTCAAAGCGCTTGGGTAAAGACAGTCATCAAGATTCCTGGCATTGGGGAACTAAGACCGTACAAGTTTTGCGACAGTAGACCAAGCGACAAATGTCCACACATTGCTCTAGAAAGATTCTACATTGCTGTGATACTGGCCACATTTCTAATATCGCTGTTGGGACTTATTTTGTCAAATTTGATGGACATGAGGAATACCTGTCTGAAAATTTTTGTAAGGTTACCAATATAGCTGTCTTGTTTCATTATTTAGTTATCATTATTAAATGACAATTTATTTTTGTGGTTAAATCTAGGATGTTGGTTATCACGTAATTGCAGCAGTGGCCCTTTTAGTCGGGGCAGCGGCATATATTGTATCAACGGAGCAAATAAATGACCTCACAACAATGCCAATTGACATGTCCTTGATGAATTTCAGAAGAACGGAGAAGCTAATTGCTGGGGTAATTTTTACAAATCAAAAACATGATTCAAAGATACATCAATTTTAGCTTTTTAAAATATTATTCTAAAAATCAATATTCCTACACAGGGCCTAACCATCTTTCAAGGAGTACTCTACGGCGTTACGGCTATTGCTTTGGGAAGAAGCTAGTTCAGTTTATAAAGAAAACATTATAGTTCATAAAAGACAAAATAAGTGCTAAACAAAAATTTGAGACAAAATCACAAAAAAAATACAGCAATTAGTTACTTTACAGCATAGTGTGATAATGTAAGTTCAGTTAAAATTGACTTTATAAATCTATTTTTAATTAGTTAAATTAATTAATTACGATAATTATCTGAGTAATGTAAACTGACTTACTCATTAACCAATGCAAAAAGGGCTGTGATTCCAAGAAAATCATACCTAAGATTATCCTACTCTGTATACCTATTCTGTTTGTGATATATTACATGTATATTACATGTACCTAGTACATGAAATTATACATGAAATTCATGTCATGAATGTAAGTAAAGCTGCACTAGAACATATATTATGTACTTCTTACTAATTCTTTTGTGCATTCATAAAATTTAATGTACATTGCATTGTAACACCAAAAATATCAACCCATCACTATTGTGAAACAAAAGTTGAATGCTTTTTATACATTTTTAACCATCTTTAATCCTCACGTACGCCATCCACCACCATCCTTCAATATAGGTTCTAATACATTTTATGTACTTCACACTGACTGAAGCTACATTATTCGGGTTCATAAGTCTATTCTTGGAATGGAAAGCTAAACGTTTTTTTAAGTCACAAAATGGTCAATAGTCTATAAGAAAGAACTAGGTACCTAAAATAAAGCAGAAACAATCCTTTAAAATAATTTTCAGGATTGAGCATCGACGTGTCATTTTAGTCAGTTGTGTTTTAGCCATCAAACTAAGACATTCCACATTTTTCTCAGATCAATTTTAAAAAGTATTCTACATTCAATCAATAATCATGGTTCAATCTAAGCTTCAATCAACTTCCAAACCTTGCCATATTGACATTGAAAACCCGGAGATTATTTATCCTCCACCAAATACCATTTCCGTTAAAGTTGACCAAATGCCGCTACCAAATAAGCTAAAACCATCATTAACCAGTCGATTCCTGTATCTTATCCAGTTTGTAAGTTTTTATTACATAAAAAATCCATAATCCGACTCCACAGAATAAAACAAATTCTATATCCAACTTAACTATTACATCACATTAAGTTTCTTAGGAACACTTTACATCATTCTTATAATTTTTTTCAGATCATTTCAATACTGGCCTTAACATTACCAATCATAATGGTAAAAATTGGATGGTTTATTCGTGCTTTCTCTGACGTGTCTACTCATTTGGGCTTACAAATACCAGAGATTGAAAATGGTAACTTAATCAATATATTATAAATCTTAATCTAAAAATATTTCTGAACACTTCAGTCTTAAAATTAATTTTGTACGTGATTTTTTAGCAATAAATTGCTACTTATGGCTATCCTTCTTCTCCTTGACAATTGCTGGAACACTTCACGCTATAATAGCTGCATGGATGATTCTCTTTAAAAACGTGGTACGTTTTTATCTTAAAACTAATTAATTCTAAATCTTCACAAAATATATAATTATAAATATTTTCTTTTTTTAAAGGAACCAGTCCTACTTTTTACACTGCCAAATCTATCACAGTTCTGGCAGCAAATCACCCTGTCATTCTTACTTTTGGACGGAATCCTACTCCTCTGCCATTTACAATTCTACTTTTCAATTCATTTGTACATTTTGTGGATAGCTCATCTAGACAGTTTTTTAATGATTCAGTGGTACAATAGAAAGTTAGACTTGGAATTACAAAAATATCACCTTTTACCTTGTTAACTTATAAAATTTTCAAAAGAAACCCAAAAAATAAAACAAAATATTTAACAATAAATTCTTACAAACCAACCTATTTCTACTTTTACATTTCATACATTTAATTCAGTTTTCCGGGTTTTTGGTAGAATTTTGAGCATTTCCAGGGCAATATTTCTTGCTGTGTCGGTTCAAACTAGATTGTGTTGTAAACAACCAATTGCAAACAGAACACTTGAACTTCCGATTTTTTCCCTTTTTCGTCACTTTAACCGTCACCTTCTTGCCATTGCCATGACAGACATTTACATGATGCGTTATAACCCTTTCCAAAGCCGGCCAACTGGAAGTATCCTCCACATTTCTAGCTTTTGCGGAGAAACCGCACGTACCGCAAACTAGACTTCGGGTAGTATCCTTAATCAAAATCCCACTGCGTTGTACAAACAACTTATCATCTTCAACAGAATATTTCATCGACTGAGGTTCTTCCGGTTCAGTGACCACTTCATTCTGAGCCATGGCACGTGTCACAAACCACCGTTTGAACATGGACATAGCCTCCAGAACCTCATTTCTTGGGCGTTTCCTCCCGGAAGAAAGGGATTCCGTTGGAGTTCCAGAAGAAGAAGCGCCGGTGACATTACCCCCAACAAAACTGGAACTACCGGGAACCATTTTGGGGGCTCCTTTTTAGCTCTTGTGATGATCACCTTGTCCCTAGACCAAAAACCACAAAAATTATCTTAAAACTTTAAATAAAAAACTAAACAACCAATTTTTTAACCAAAATTTTACCTTTCAGCCTTGTACACAGTTGCCCTTCTTAAAGGCAATTGAGACTTGTTCCTGCGTAAAGCCCTAGCCCGTGTCCTCCTCAAAGCCTTGGTTCCTTCTCCAACTTCAACTTCAACTGGTGGGGTTTCCATTAAACTTGAACCTGGATCCTCCTCATCCCCTCCACCAGAAACTACGTTCCCTTTCGATCCCCCAACTTGACTAATCTGCAGTTCCCCTCCAAAATCACCTCCACTTGCCACAGGTACCTCCACATCCCCTTCAAACTCCTCCTTCTGATCCACCTCCTATTTAACTTGACATGGTTCCACCACCGAATAATTAACAGTTTCCTCTTCCTCCAGTAAACTCCTTGAGTTGCCACCAATCTTCCATCCTGTAGATTCTTCACCACTTTAAAAAAAACACCACTTCATTAAAATCCCCCTAAATTCCTCCACATTTTAACCGTAATTCCACTTACCATCTAATATCCTCCCTCTAACCAAATCAATCTTCCTCCCATCCTCCTCCACATCCCCTCCAATAACCTTGCCAAGATGTCTCCTCATTCCACTTCCTCTACTCCCCCTTATCACCCCCTCAATCTTCTTCATTTTGCCAAAAACCCGTTCCATTTCCACCCCAAGGCCCATGGTCAACTCCATTAACATTTTTTGCAGTCTTTTAACCTCCTTTTGCAGTTCCTCCGCCCTCTGTCTACTTTCCAAAGCCACCTCCACTCCACCCCCACAAACTGGACACACGGACACCTTCCTCTGTTCCAAAAACTGCTTAAAATTCTTCAGCGTTTCTTTCTTTGTGTCACCTACCCTATTGGGTCGAATATCTCAGAAATTTTTTCTTTGTGCAAAATAATTCTTGCACCATAAGAATCAGCGTGAAAAGCTCTACAATAGGTATATTCCTAGTTTAGTGACTCCTCGCCTTTCAAAAAACTGAAGGTGCCATCTTGTAGAGCTTTTCACGCTGATTCTTATGGTGCAAGAATTATTTTGCACAAAGAAAAAATTTCTGAGATATTTGACCCAATAGGGTCGGTATCACCATGAAACCATGGTCGGTATCTTTGGTTTTTCCAGAGTGATGGTGATACTGGTTATGGTACGAAGTCTACATGACTGAACGTGTGACGGGTTAACTGGAATTTCGAAGGCGGCGCTTGCGCCGCCGAGAAAGGGCGCGCTTGGCTTGCCAACGGCAAGCGCGCAACCTGTAACCTGCGGTGCTCAATTATGTTTGCAATAATTGAGGTCCGCGCGAAGCGCGGACCGAGGGGGTCTGGGGGCGAAGTCCCCAGCTAGCGGATGAGCAGGGCCCGTAGGGCCCGTAGCGAAGCCCGCGCCCTTACTGTAACCATAATTTTTACCATCAACTGGTATTACCAAGGAAAAACCAAAGACCCCCCTCTTTGTGTCACCTACCCTATTGGGTCGAATATCTCAGAAATTTTTTCTTTGTGCAAAATAATTCTTGCACCATAAGAATCAGCGTGAAAAGCTCTACAAGATAGCACCTTCAGTTTTTTGAAAGGCGAGGAGTCACTAAACTAGGTTTGTTCCCAGTTTTTCCAGCCGTTGACTCCACTCCCGTTTATCCTCAGCTTGGTCACCTTCCTTCATCAAAAGCAGTTGACAGAATTGCATGAGTTGGTCCAACCTGGAGTTATCCTCAGTCATCCTCCTCAGTTCCCTCCGGAACCGCCGGGGGAATGAAGCTGGTGCAGCACAAAACGCACACTTTTGGAGATTTCTCCATTTTTTCACCAAAAATGCCAACTTTTAATAAAAAAATAGTAAATTTTGGACGATTCTAGATGAACGTGACGTGAAAGGGAAGTGTTTTGGCTAGCAGCGGCGCAGCTGACAGCGAGTGCTGGGCTCAGAGAGAGAAAAGTGAAAAGGCAGTCTTGTGGTGCGGAACACGTCAAGTGAGACTAGAGCGCTTCCATATTTTTACATTTCTCTCTTGAGCTGTTGTTAGCTAAGCAAATTTAACAAAATCTTTAAATATTTAAGCTTTTTTATCAACCATGGCTATCTTAAGTATGTTTTGGAGACTTAGTCCTACCATTTGAAACTTTGATTTTTTGCAAAAACTGTAATTAAAGTTAATTGCCATGTTAATTGTTACCCTAATTACTTGCTTCCTTTACTTAGTGCTAGAAGATTTCTCAACGTAAATCCAATCTCCAGAAGAGCTCTATCATTTCTGCATTTCAAATCTTCTAATATTCTGAAGGGAAGCGAGATAATTTGGGTAACAATTAGCACGGCAATTAACAGTAAATAAAATTTTTGCAAAAAATTTAAAGTCTTTAGAAGTAGAACTAATTCAACCAAATACATTTAAGATAGCCAAAGTTGGTAAAAAATGCTTAGTTGTTGAGGTATTTTGCTAATTGTTGGAAAATAATTATTTTTGAAATGTCCATAACTTGGCAACGTCTTAACCAAAAATGACAATTCTTTCTATTTTCAAATCCGCAATTAACGTACTTTCAGCATAGTAAAGTCATTGGGCCTGGGGCGTATTATGTAAGTTTTCCCTTAATCCGGGTTTAAACTAATCTTGCCTAATCCAAAATTTAATCCGAATTCCGTAAATTTCGGGCTAATCCTGCGATTAAGATTAAGCGAGATTAAATTTAATCCGATTTTCAAAGGCAAGCGTAAACTGGCTTACGACCACTCCTGACCGGTCGTAAGTTTTGGATTAAATTCAGTTTAAAGTGTCGGATTGCATAACTTCAATTAATCTCGCTCGAATAATCATTCTAGATTAACTTGAGTTTAAACCAAAGTTTACATTATTAGAATAATCCTAAACCGGGTTTAAACTCGACTTAAACCCAAAATTAAAGTAAGATTATACGCCCCATTAGGTAGCGTCCATAAAATACGTAACGGTGTTCGGGGGAGGGGGGAGGTAGTGGGATTCGTTACGGTTTTGTACGGAGGGGGAGGGGGGTCCTACGGCAGCGTTACGTAACGGGCAAACAAAGTAAAACACTGGCAAAGATCATGCATTTTACAGATCTATATAGTTAACTTTGCAACTCAATTGTTACTGCTAGTCATTCCTTGAGTGTCACCTTTCTTGTTTGACTTTGCTAGAAAGTTTTAACTTCAGTTAACATTTAAACTGATAAAAAATCGCTGACAAAAGTAAATTGCACAATGATCTATAGAATGCATTGCGTGTGTGTGTGTGTATAGGGGTAGGTAACTCACCTGACCTTACGCTTTTGTCACAATCACACCAAATTTAGTACAGTGATTTATTAGTTCATAAGAAAGAGTCTTATTGATTTTGAACTCCATTGAACATCCCCCTGGGGTAAAGGGGAGGTAACCACCCTGACCTTTCACTTTTGTCGTAATCACACCAAATTTGCTGCAGTGATTCATTGACTTTGAGCTTGATTTGTTAACTCCCTGGGGTGGGGTAATATGGTGAAAGGAGTCAGATAATCAGACAGACAAATATGCATATGGCTCAGCTACGTATTTGAAATGATTCATTAATCCGATTATTTTGATAATTACTCTTAACAAAGTCCATGGGAACATTCAAGTTATTAAAATTTAACTTGAATTTGATGCATCTTGAAATTGTTCGGATAAAATTTCATATGTTTTAAAAAAATACAATCAAATCTTGTGTTTACTGTCTGCCGTTACGTTATGCATGAGGGGGAGGGGGGGTAAAGGATCTACGGCAGCGTTACGGAAGGGGGAGGGGGTCCAAAAAATGGGGTTTTTGGCGTTACGTATTTTATGGACGGTCCCTTATGTCCAGTTATAAAATCGCATACCTATACGGCTTGTCCCACTTGGCGCGTTTTACGCCTAAAAGCTTTACAGAATTGAGGCAATGTTGTCGTCAGTCGTCAGCCAGCTGACAAGTGTTTCATGCCGTGATGCCTTGTGTTTACATTCCCAAACTCCGTGTTTTTGATACACTGAAATATTATGTCTTCTAAAAGCTACAAAATATTAGAAAAAGTTAATACTACTTAACTAATTAAAATCAGAGTTGAAGTAATAATTAGCCAAGATAAACGTGTATAAACTTTAACCACATTTAAAATGCATTGCCTAATTTGTCTTACGAAAATTAGTGCTCCAACGCACCATTTATTATTATCCAGATCTCAAGTGGATAATCACTCGTACATGTTATTTGTGCTTAGAAAAGTTCTTCAACTTTCAGTTGATCAAGTTACCCAGCTTTTAAACAAGTGTCCTGAAATCGACAAGTGGTTTGAACTGTGTGCGAATTGCAATGAAACAGTTGAAAAGTGCAAACAGTGGTATGATCAGTTGTTACAATCTTTAGAAAAGTTTAATCAGTTTCAAGAAGTTGTAATTGCCACTTTAAAACAAAGTCAGAAAGAAAAGCTTGGTGTCAGTAGTGGGATAAAGCAGGAATGTTTTGAAAATGAGCATTTTGTTACTAAAGCCGTTCGTCAGTTACTCTCTAAAAGTAATAATTACACAGCTAAATATTTGATTGTTTGATTAAGTTTATAATTGTGATATTATTTGATTATTTTAAACACAGCCTATTTATTGTTTTTTACAGATGACCCATCAAAAGCTCCTTTGATTCTTGAAATAAACCTAAACAAGCCACAAAACTTTTGTGAAAATTTATTGCAGGATAATGGAAATCATAGCAAGGCAGTTAGTGAATCAATACTAGAAGTAAGTATTAAACAGGAATGCAATCAAGTCTCCAGAGATAATCTTCCAAGAGAAACTTGGAACTTAACCGACAACTTACGAAATCCGAAAAATTTCGAAATTACAACAAAAAATACGAAATTCACACGTGCCACAAAACTAAATTTAACAGCGGGTCAGAATAAACGTTGTAACGTTAACTATGACTATAAAACAAGTCGCTTGGGTTCGGGTGCCAGCAACTCCAAGAAAAAATCTGAAAATAGGACAAAATGCTTTGTTTGTCCAGCCACGTTCTCAAGGAGAGACAACATGAATAAACACTATAAAAGAACTCACTTAAAAACTAAAAAACGTGTAAGGATTTATGCCTGTCCACCATGTAATCTCAAATTTGAAAACCAATCCAAGCTTATGTTACATCAAACAACTGCTCATTCTAAAGCTCACCAATGTACAAAATGCCAAAAAACATTTTCACGCAGGGATAACTTAAACCAACATTTGAAACGGGCTCACCATCGACTCTGAATTCCAATTGGAATCCAGAACTAGCAATAAATGAAAATTTGGTTAAGGGCTATCAAAAAATGTAACTAAAGCTGAAAATAATGCTACTGCATATTATAGCTACATAATTTGATAGTGAATCACAAAATATGAAACAAATACTGATTTCTCATTGTTTAAGCCCAAAATTTGTGATTTGGAGTTTTAGCATAAGTAGCATTATGAAAGACATCTGGATGTGCATTTGGTGGTACGAAAGTAAAAATAAAATTTAAAAAAAGAAGAGGAATGGGAATGTGACAGTTATGGGTCAAGTAATTTAAATACAAAATACGCTTGTCTTTTAGAAATCTCTGAAAAGCTCAAATTGTACTATGTTTTGTATTCTCAATAAATTTTTTGTATTCAGACAATCAATTTTGTACAAATTCACAAGAAACGTAAAGATTTAGTAATTATAGGTAGGAAAAATGAATTTCATATTATTCTTGGACAACAAATACCTGGAATGATGTCTAGCTTTAAAAATAATTTCACGTGTGTGTTTGTAAACACAGATTAAACCATATTTTATAATTAATTTCAAAAGTGTAATTTGCTAGCCTAAATATTAATTAGATTACATTGTTTTCCGATCAAATAAAAGTCTGAAAAAGTATTGTACACATTACCACTTTGATTTTAATCCAAACTACGTCTAAACAGTTTTACAAATTCTTGTTCAAGATTTTACTGCTGGTTATGATTTTTCGCTCTTGTTTTCCGTGGATTACTGAAGATCGACGGCTATACACTCCTATAATATGGCTACGCACAAAATCTGCCGAAATAAAGCAGTTTTGGAAGGAATGTTTACACATTGAAATCATCAATCAATTTATCAATAGGTTATATCAACTTTTTTAAAACCAAAAATACATTAACCCTATTCCAAACTAAATTAACCTAAATTTTTTTTTCAAAGTTTTTATGACATTGACATCGTCTGATTATGTTTTATCCACTCTTGTCTTTTGATTCCATGACAGCTACACATTCGCGAAAGATGGCTACTTACTAAACAAATTTTCTCATAATAACCCAGTTTCGGAAACAGTGTCCACACATTGGAATCATACATTGGTTTAGATGTAAGATCCAAGTTCTCAGAGCTACACAAAAACTTGATCTTTTGCATTTGCTCACCTTCCCGTGCCAAACTCTGATTTTGTGCTTCCAATGGGTCCCATAACACACTGATGCTTAAAAATTGCAAATTTTTCTCCATAGGCAAAATAAAGTCCAAACAGCAAACATTTCTTAAAAACAGCTTTAGTCTAGACACCAAAGGCAGCTTTAATGGACAACAGGAATACTCATGTAAGATTTTCTTTTGTTCTTGTGTATTCTCCGTTACCGCAAACGACAACATTAAATCCGTCAAGGTTTCTGCCCAGTTGGTTTCCAAAGTTTGAAATATGTCATTCCAATTCACATATTGGCTCTTTTCCAAGTCCAGATGCAATTTTGTCAGTTTGCAGGAATTCAGTTTAGTTTGCAAGATTTGGTATTCCTCAACAGAGTAACATTTCAAGGAAAGCTGTTCCAAACCAGGAAGTTCCGGAAGTTTACTTGAACTGTTGTCGAACTTATTTCGTTTTCCCACTGCCAGTATTTTCATTTGATTTTGTGAACTAATAAACCGACGTAAAATTGAATCAAGCAAATGATTTGCAGAAAAAGATTGCAAGTTAGACAAGACTGGAAATGGTTTTCCAACTTTTGCTTCCAAATTTTTAGCACATGAATTAATAACGCCACTTGGAGTAACAAATCTATCATTTCCACTGTAATGGTGTTCTACTTTTAGGCATCTCAGATTTGGCATCAGTTCCACATATTCTCTGAACATGTTATAAGAATCAAGTCGGACACTGGAAATTGAACAGTACCAAACATGTTTGCCGTAAAGACCTAGCCAAACTTTTATAAGTTGTTCAAATTGTGTATCCGGAGCTATGTTGGATATTGCAATTGCTCTTCCCATAAATGGATAAACTGTCTTGCCATTTTTAGCATGGGTTGCTTTAAAATGAGTTAAAAACTGGTTAATGCTTTCCAAGTCAAGGACTCTGACCACGGTACTAAATCGATAGGTATCCTCTCTGGTGGTTTGCTCTGGCTGATGATCATGTTTCATTTTGAAATGGCTGTGAAGATTTTCTTGAAAGTGGTTAATTGTAGTGCACCAACTTTTACAAACCAGACATAATGGAAGGACTTGGTTGCCAGCCAGAAGATTTTTGTAAAAGTTTTTGGAAATTGGCCACATTGGCCAAATAAGGGGCCACACTTTGGGAAATAAGTAGAAAACTCTTTTTGACCATAGTAATTTACGAAAGTAGGGTGAACAGTTGGATAAATTGGTGAGTGTTTTGAAGTCCACGTTTTTTGCTTCTGTTATTATTTGCCATATCTTTTAAAACGTTTTACAAACAAACATTTTTGCATTTAAAATAATATACTTGCTTTAAGCTTAGGGTTGTAAAAATTATTTTTAACAGTGGCTACCTCATCGGGAAAGATTTGTAAAAGATGGGCCCTGTCCTTGTTGTATAATTCGTTAGTATCCACTTCGGATTCATTGTCAATGACATTAGCATCCAGGGATTTGGAATTTTGTAACTTTGGATTAGACATCTTTTGTGGAATTTAGTTTGTTACAGTTTCTTAAAACGTATTTTCCAAATTTTTAAACAACTTCTTTAAAACACTACAAAGGTTTTAATGATAACTTATAAAACTTGAAAATTTTCGAAGGAATAAAAATATAATTCATGATCGTTTATAATAAAGCAGCTGTGCAAAATGTACACTGTGAACAGATAGTGCATATTAGATGCGTAGATATACATAAAAGGGATGCCGATTTGGTTTTATAGGCAGTCCTTCATTTTTTCTAAAGCCTTGGGTTTACGAGAGCTTGTTATTATAAAGTGGTGTACTTTCCTTTTTGAGAAAAGGCAGCAGGGGAAAAGTTGTGCGCACTTTTCACTTTATACCTACTAGATTCACTTTGTTGTAATAATGTGGTTGTGGCTACTCAGCATGTTGACGTTGCCACACATGAAACACAAGTGGCCACGCATTCACCTACGATGCCAACATTTCATTTTTTGCATGCATGCAACTTGTATTTTGAATTTGTGTTGGACCGTTATGCTTTTAATAATTTCCTCTTGGATCTGGTAATTGGAGTTTTTAACGGTACTAAGATGTAAAAAAAGTTGTCTATGACTACTATTTTAATAAAAAAATGAAACTAATGTAAAAAAATTAACAGCATTTTTATTCTTGCTGGAAGCCTTCTATGCAAAATCCAAGGTTTAGTAATCCGAAACTATTAACTTTACGAAAGTTGCGTCACTGTGAATATTTTGACCATGCATGTTTCTAAAAATACAGTTTGTTCGTTTTGTTATTGATTGGATTTGCAATGGTATGTACGCAGTGTCAATGTCAATGCAATTGTAACGCAATGTAAAAGAAAAACAATGATGATTCTATAAAATTAATCTTCCTGCAGAAATACGTATCAGAAAGCTCCTTCGGGTTTTCTCTTAAACTCCATAGTCATAATCACCGACTAAAACATGATGGGTTGAAGTGTTTTTAATTTATCGTATATTTATTTTTGCAGTATTACATTTCACATGTTTCAAACTTTCAGATGGACAGTCTTTTGTCAGCATTTGTTACACTGATCACCACTTTTATCAATTAGAGCAAGCAAATAGTGTCTAGTTGACATTGTTTAGTGTACAAATTTTTAATGGATAAATTCACATGTTGCAAGCATTACAGCGATGACAAACAGCCTGCCGAACAGTAATCAAATAATTAAGCACCGGCTTGGTGAAGAATGCAAGGTCGTATGACATTATATGCTTTCATCTGACGCCGACTTTGTCATTATTACGGTGCTCTATTAAATGTGGATTAGTGTGCAGGCTTTTAGTTTTGCTGTTTTATATCCAATAAGCCACAAATAAACGTCAAATGTATTTGGGAATACGTTTGTGCTCGGTGGCAAATTGTTAACTGAATTAGAAAAAATAAAATCTGAAATAGTAAAGTATATTACTTAAATCCGACTACAGCTTCATTTAGGTTGACACGTATTGTCCTTTCCAGGGAAAAAAATTTGAAAATGCAAATTAGTTTCAGAGTTTGTTTACCGCCATTTATGTCACAAACGAAGGTAATGGAAGATAGAAAAATTAGGATAGCAATTTGCAAGCGCACATGGACTTTTGAAAAAACTCATAAATTTTCAAAAAATGCTTTTAGACGGATTTCAGTCTCTTGTGTTTCATATGCTAACGTAATAAAATTTCAAATTACACTAGACCACCAGGACATCTCAATAATAAGGTCAAAGATTTTCAAGTAAATGACCGTTTAAATTCCCTAATTTTTTTGTGCTGACAATTTCCATACAAATGCTGAACAATTTAAGCATTTTTGTATTCATAATAGTTAACATATCAATGACGCGCTAATCAAGCTTTATTATCTTAAATTGTCCCGAGAAAATAAACTTACTTTGTTTTAAAGTAGCCAAAATCGTTATCATTTACATGAGAAACATACATTTACGTTATAATTTTGCTAATTCCTGTGGCAATGGCAACTATCATTAATGTTGAAGGTTTTTGTAAAGCATTCGGACATTTATGAGGTTATATAGCAGAAGTGAAAGCAGAGTGAAACACTGGCGTTGTGTGTAATCGCCATCATGACTACCCCTCTTATGTTCGGTGGTTTACTTTTGCATCACAAATTTACATACTACATGTATCCACATATAATTCAATTTAATCCCAAAACCTGTCGTTGGCAAGTGGAACATAGAACACGGAAACTTGTTCCTTTCTATTTTGTTAACACCATCATATCAGTACTTATTGTGTTTAACTCCTGTTTACTCCAAATACTAAAATACCTGTTTATTCCTAATTTCGTAAGTGGAATCACGCTTATTGTAATGCTAGCTCTGGCTAGTTTTATATTTTTCAAGTGTGT
Organism: Entomobrya proxima; assembly: GCA_029691765.1. NCBI lineage: Eukaryota > Metazoa > Arthropoda > Collembola > Entomobryomorpha > Entomobryidae > Entomobrya > Entomobrya proxima. The sequence goes on from CM056172.1 coordinate 46,468,852, forward strand.
AATTAACATTCTGGCATATCTCCACAGTAAAAGCATAGTTGCTTATATGAACGCACTGCTAGATTTTGAAAAAGATTCATTTGTGCTTGCTTCAACTTTTGGAATTAGTAGTTCTTTAGTTAAAAATACAGCCGGACTAAGTTTCATTCATAAGCAAGCTGACAATTTGGAAATAACACTTAAAATTGCTCGTCATGAATTCAAGAAAAACCTTCACTTATTTTTTACAGGACGACAATTTGACTATATAGGAACAGGATTTTGTATAGGTGTACCTTACGTTTTTGTTCTGGGTTGGGGAAGTGTCTTTTTAGGAATTTATTTAGATCTGGATCCCATATGTCTTTTATTTCAAGATCTAGGTATCCAACACAATACATGGCTTGCTATAATAATCCGGTTTTGTATTTGTTTTCCTACAACATTAGAAGCTTGCAGAACAATAATTCTACTTGCTACCTTCTGGCATCATTTTATAATTTGTGAAAAAATTCTAAAAACTATAAAGCTATCACCTTTCAGCTTTAAAAAAGTTCAACGATACAAACAACTGTTATGCTTTTATAAAATTGAAGAGTCCTTTACCCGTTTCATGCTTGGGGTAATAGTTAGTATATGTTTTTGGCAGTTTGTGGCAATTAACGTGCTTGCATTTATTGGCTGGAAGTTTTTTCCATTGTCTATATACCTATTAGTCGTTCCGTTGATAGTTGTTTACTTTGCTGTTGTTGCAACTATGACGCCACTGATTGCGCGAACGGATGAAATAAGTCATCAGATTATTGAATACAACTGGCCCGTTGATGTTTACAAGAAAAAACATAGAGGTGGTATGTTGCCACTTATAAAGAGAATTTTAAAAGCATTATCACCTATTATATACCACGCAGCTGATTACATTACTTATAATGAGGATTTCAAACGTTTAATTTGGGTGCAGCTTTTGAACTACTCAATGAACCTTTTGCTCATGGCTGAAAATTGAAGTGAAATTATTGGGCAATTGAATGAAAATATATTGTAAATGTTACTTTTTTAGGTTGAAGCAATACTCTCATTGCATTTGTAAATCAATTTATATTATATTTGTAAATAACTTTTGATAAATCTTTCTTAAATTTCATAACGTTTCATACATTAAAATGAACAGTTTGGAAAGAGATTTGAGCTGTGCGGTGAATTGTTAGCTGATTTACAAAAATCGTGAAATGCCATACTAATACTTACCATATCAATGATATTTAAATCCGATTATCGCTACATAAAGTTTGGCACCCAATCATTTTTTATATTGCTTACCTTCTCTGTTAACGTAAGTTGCGATCAAATAACTGCCATACTTGTTTGCTTCATTAAAACATTTTGATTGGGTATCATCCTCGGACAGTTTTACCAGCCGCTTCTTCTAAATCGGCTTAAAAAATTAAGCCGCTTTCAGAGAACAATGAAAACGAAAAACGGAGTTTGGGACTGTGACCACGAAAGTACCTATGCACTTAAAATGAAAATACGCATATTTTCGACAAACCTTTACATTAATATACACATTCATCTTTGGTTTTTATTGATTTAGCATTATAACACTATAGTACAAGGTCACATTTTGGCGAACATATAAAAGTGCAGCAAGCACATTTGTACACAAAGTTGTCAAATACGAACAATAAAACTTTGTAATTTCGAACCAAAAAATTGACATTGTCGTGATCTTGGTATATTATGTGTCCAGTTCCAGCCATTTTAAGCTAACAAGGAATTTCAATTATTTTTAAAATAAGCTCAGCAATAAAATCATACCAGATGCAATGCTATTTTTTCATGTTCACGATATAACCAAGTACAAGTTGATTGATCTAAAAGTTTCTAGGATCCATACAGTTACAAGGGAGGCATATGGTTTATTTACTGACTTATGTTTATAACTTAATTAATGCAAAATAGAAAGCCATCTTTTTATGCCAGAAATTATCTTTGAATTTCAAAGTTTGAAGCAAGAACTCATGACGCTTTTGAAAGGAAATTAACATATTTACAATTTTGATCATCGCAGAAAGTGAATGCTCTGCATTGCTTGAGGCGAAAAATTTGCATGTTTTGGGCTTTGGTAATTTGGAATGCAGTTTTTGCATATTGTAAATTTCTATGCTGGAATTGCTACTGCCACACTAAAATGCATTCTATGAAAAATGATGTTGATTTATATGATATGATGATATGAATAATTTACTAAACATCTAGTGTTCCTCTGCTTGCAAAACAATTGCTTGTGTGCTATGTCACTTTGCTTGTTCTGTAACGTAGAACTGTGCAAATCGTTACACATTGTATGTTCAAATATATCACTGTGGAAAATGCGTATGTATTTCACTCGTAGTTCACAGGTACTTTCATGGTCACAGTCGCAAACTCCGTTTTGAGTTTTCATTGTTCTCTCTCCGACTTAGGCTTAGGGATTAACTAGCGGCTGGTAGGTCTGTCGGAGGATGGCATGGTACCTAAAAAATGGGGTAGCAATATATGAAAGCGAAAATCGATTTTGAACTAAACTTTCAACAATTATGTGTAGCCGGATTTTAGTCTGCCGTGTTTTGAAAGTTATTATCAGTAATTTAAATTTGTTAAACGCCATCATGACATTTTACTAAAAGACCTCAAATTTGAAAGGGTATGATCATTTCAATATTAGACAAATTTTTATGCTGATAATTTGATAAACTTCTATGCGAAGAGAGATTGAACAATTTTAGAAGTTCTTGTGCCTATAGTTGTTAACATTGCAATTACGTGCTAATAAAGTATTATTAGTTTATATTGTCCGGAAAAATTAACTGAGCTGTGTTTTAAAGTAAACCAAAACCATTATCCTTTTGTATCAAGGATTTATATGATAAGTTTGGCATTTCATTTCGCCATGACTAATTCAATTAAAATAAAAGGATTATGTAAAATATTCTGATATTTTGGGTTAACGGAGCAGTACAAGTGCAAAACAAGAACCACGTAAGACTTTGCTCTCGTCATGTCCACGCCGCTTATGTTTGGTGGTTTCCTTATACATCACAAGCTTACTTCCTACATGTATCCACATATAATTCAGTTTAATCCCAAAACTTTATAACCCCACTCATGACGTAAAGCCTTCCAAGCCAAGCGCACCAACTTCAACATCCCATCTTCCATGTGGCCTATGCATGCACTTTGTGGAAAATGAATGAGAGCTGAAAAATCTCAGCTCTCCTACATAAACCAAAGTACACTTCTTCTTCACAGCTTGTGAAGGCAAGTGCAGGGGCTTTTTCAGTCTTCCCCTGCACTGCAATATTTCGGCTTATTTATAAATTGTAGAAAATATTCTTAAATTCATTTTCGTTAACGATAGTGTTGAAAATAAATATTTCCAATTTACTCTAACAAATCCCTACAAAGCGTTATTATTTCTGCATCCTATTTCAGAACACAACGGGGAATTAAAAGCAAATTACTTCACCCGTTACAATGGTGTCTTGAAACTATTCGGTTAAAGGATTACGCAGATAAAGATTTAACGCCCACTTCATAACAAATTATTCCTGTGCCAAGATGAAATCGGAGCCGCCATCACCGTCCTCCTATTTTCAGTTTATTGTACCAGAATCAGTTATGAATCTTCAGTTGTGGTTACTACTTTCCATTCCTGTCATCGCTCCCATGTTGTTACATTATCTCTACATAATGGGCAACCGTTACTATAGGAGTATCTACAGGAGAATATGGAATACGCCCACCACAATTTCTACAACCCCGTTCCCTCCGGACAATGCACCGATCCGAAAAAAATCCTACACTTCCACCGAAGTGGTGAAAATAAAAACGGATTTAGATGGATTGAACAGCAAATTAAGTGGAAAAATTTTGGAAGTTGAAAATGACGCTCGGAAGTTCACTCAGTTTGTAAGACAGTGTCAGGACCTCCGGTACAAAGACCTGCAAACAACGTTAGAGGAACCCCATCGTCAAGTTGACCAGCTTTTTCAGGATATTATCCACATCCGGAATCAAATGATAAAGGAGTTGGGGAAAATTAGAGAAAATTTACAACGCATTGAAGACTTTTCCAATGGAATCGAAGATTTCCTCACAGGAGATATCATCCCTCGACCATTTGTAGGAAAATTGAAACAAATCCTAGCTCCACAACTTCAAGTGTCAACATGTGCACCGGGTCCTACTCCAACTACTCAAACACAATCCGAACCACTACCAGCTATTGAGAAAACAAAATACCGCCCCCCACATCTACGAAAGGAACCATGTGGCACTTGTGGTAGAATCAGTCATACCAAGTCAGAATGTCGACAAAAGTCTCCAATCCTTATTCAGATGCTCCGCCCATCTGTCACCCGGACAGACTCAACAACAGATTTCTTGGACAAGGACAATTGTCAACAATTGGCTTCTCTGCAAATTTCCGACAACAGCATGACTGCTCCACACCAAAATTCGGTACCTCCCACCAATTCTTTATTGTCATCCACAGCCACCCCGTCCACATCAGCTTCACTCTCATCCCCAACAAGCTCACCAGTTCCTGCCGGCAACAGAATTGTTCGTCCTAGAACACCAGTGGATTATCAGGCTTTACATCGTGGGACTCAACATAGTCGCTGATTGACCCGGATGTCCACAATCACCGCCTTGGTGGGGGGACTTTATAACCCCACTCATGACGTAAAGCCTTCCAAGCCAAGCGCACCAACTTCAACATCCCATCTTCCATGTGGCCTATGCATGCACTTTGTGGAAAATGAATGAGAGCTGAAAAATCTCAGCTCTCCTACATAAACCAAAGTACACTTCTTCTTCACAGCTTGTGAAGGCAAGTGCAGGGGCTTTTTCAGTCTTCCCCTGCACTGCAATATTTCGGCTTATTTATAAATTGTAGAAAATATTCTTTTTTTAGATTGGTGCAATATTAAAATAAATAAAGCACATTACACGTCGAACTACTTAATAGACAGAAATTTATTGGCAACTAGTTTCGCTGTCAAATAGCTTCATCAGGCCTATATCAATCATATGAAACAATACAGTAATTAGAATTAAATTTAAACATTACAATATGGGTTTAACATGTATAAAACAAACTAAGTTAAATGATAACCACCAAATCTTACCGATTCTGTATATTATAATTATTATGTAGTGCAAAATTTAATAAAATTCGGCATAAAAATGCCAGTGCACTGGTGTGCTTTCGTCAGTCGTATAAAAAGTGATTTGTAAGACAGAAAAGGTAATATAGCAAGGTATTCATTTGAGAATCTCTTTCATGTTTCGTACTCTGGAATATACCACACGTATATCCGTGTTGTTGTACAGATTGAGATACTCGGGTTCTGCGTTACTTATAATATTCTTTTTTAGGATTTCTTTAACACAGTTCGAATACCCATTAATACACGCATAAAAAGGAAAAATAATGTGTACTTTGTCTCTTTGTTCACATTCCCTCGAATTCTCAGAATGCCAACAAATATTATACCTATGAAGAATCTCTGGATTATGAATACTTAAATATTTAATTAGCAGAGTTTTCTTAGGTTTAAGAGCTTCAAAACGGTTTACAAGTGACAATTTTATGAAAGTATCATTTAAGATCTTAATATCGTACCAACGTGTTTCAAATTTAGTGCGCAATTCAGTTAAATGTTTTAATCTAATATCAATATCAGAGGCTATACGGCAAATTCTCAGCCCTTGTGAATAAAACAAAGATTGTTTGAGATGAGTCGGGTGATTTGATGTCGCATGTAAATACAAATGCTTTGACATTGGCTTAGTGTATAAGTCTGTGCTTAATGTATTATCAATAAGCTTTACCGTAGTATCGAGAAAATTAACTGAATCCTCACTGAATTCGAACGTAAATTTCAAGTACCTATGTACCAGTTTACCCAATAACCAATCCTTAACATTTTCAATATTATCCGATTCTAATATTATAAAAATATCATCTAGAAAGCGTTTATAAAAAACAATCTCAATGATATTATTAAAAATGTTTGCAATTTCTTTAAAAACCGTTATGTTTGCTACCATAACACTGGCAGCATTTCCCATCTCAATACCCCTATGTTGATAATACCAGTGTTCGTTATACTGTACATAATTATACTCAAGACTTAATGAAAGTAATTCACCTAACTGTCTGGAGTTTAGTTTAAGATTTTGAACACGGTTATTCATGTAGGTGTTTGTACAATGTTTCTTACAATCTGATAAAAGTAAACTGGGGTAAAGAGCCTCAACATCAACAGTAACTAAAGTGTACTTCTTATTTGGATGTAGCTGAACTTCATTTAGCAAGAGTAAAAAATGTTGAGTATCGATGATCAGGTCGCTAATAGAATCAGTACACGGTTTTAAAACAAAATCGAGTAGTTTACTGGCGTACTTGTTTGTTTTGACAA
>CM056172.1:46475400-46566145 GCA_029691765.1 Entomobrya proxima
AATATTTTACCATCCACAGACAAACCAGCCAAATTTTATATTCTTCCGAAAATTCATAAAAAGTATGACGTGTTTCCAAAAGGAAGACCGATAAGTTCAACCTTTGTCAAAACAAACAAGTACGCCAGTAAACTACTCGATTTTGTTTTAAAACCGTGTACTGATTCTATTAGCGACCTGCTCATCGATACTCAACATTTTTTACTCTTGCTAAATGAAGTTCAGCTACATCCAAATAAGAAGTACACTTTAGTTACTGTTGATGTTGAGGCTCTTTACCCCAGTTTACTTTTATCAGATTGTAAGAAACATTGTACAAACACCTACATGAATAACCGTGTTCAAAATCTTAAACTAAACTCCAGACAGTTAGGTGAATTACTTTCATTAAGTCTTGAGTATAATTATGTACAGTATAACGAACACTGGTATTATCAACATAGGGGTATTGAGATGGGAAATGCTGCCAGTGTTATGGTAGCAAACATAACGGTTTTTAAAGAAATTGCAAACATTTTTAATAATATCATTGAGATTGTTTTTTATAAACGCTTTCTAGATGATATTTTTATAATATTAGAATCGGATAATATTGAAAATGTTAAGGATTGGTTATTGGGTAAACTGGTACATAGGTACTTGAAATTTACGTTCGAATTCAGTGAGGATTCAGTTAATTTTCTCGATACTACGGTAAAGCTTATTGATAATACATTAAGCACAGACTTATACACTAAGCCAATGTCAAAGCATTTGTATTTACATGCGACATCAAATCACCCGACTCATCTCAAACAATCTTTGTTTTATTCACAAGGGCTGAGAATTTGCCGTATAGCCTCTGATATTGATATTAGATTAAAACATTTAACTGAATTGCGCACTAAATTTGAAACACGTTGGTACGATATTAAGATCTTAAATGATACTTTCATAAAATTGTCACTTGTAAACCGTTTTGAAGCTCTTAAACCTAAGAAAACTCTGCTAATTAAATATTTAAGTATTCATAATCCAGAGATTCGTCATAGGTATAATATTTGTTGGCATTCTGAGAATTCGAGGGAATGTGAACAAAGAGACAAAGTACACATTATTTTTCCTTTTTATGCGTGTATTAATGGGTATTCGAACTGTGTTAAAGAAATCCTAAAAAAGAATATTATAAGTAACGCAGAACCCGAGTATCTCAATCTGTACAACAACACGGATATACGTGTGGTATATTCCAGAGTACGAAACATGAAAGAGATTCTCAAATGAATACCTTGCTATATTACCTTTTCTGTCTTACAAATCACTTTTTATACGACTGACGAAAGCACACCAGTGCACTGGCATTTTTATGCCGAATTTTATTAAATTTTGCACTACATAATAATTATAATATACAGAATCGGTAAGATTTGGTGGTTATCATTTAACTTAGTTTGTTTTATACATGTTAAACCCATATTGTAATGTTTAAATTTAATTCTAATTACTGTATTGTTTCATATGATTGATATAGGCCTGATGAAGCTATTTGACAGCGAAACTAGTTCCCAATAAATTTCTGTCTATTAAGTAGTTCGACGTGTAATGTGCTTTATTTATTTTAATATTGCACCAATCTAAAATTCATTTTCGTTAACGATAGTGTTGAAAATAAATATTTCCAATTTACTCTAACAAATCCCTACAAAGCGTTAATATTTCTGCATCCTATTTCAGAACACAACGGGGAATTAAAAGCAAATTACTTCACCCGTTACAACTTGTAGATGGCAAGTGGAACACAGAACTTGGAAATTGGTTCCTTTTTATTTTGTGAACACCATCATATCTGTATTTATTTTGTTTACATCATGTTTACTCCAAGTACTAAAATACCTGTTTATTCCTAATTCAGTGAACGGGATCACGCTAATTGTAATGTTAGCTCTTGCTAGTTTTATAGTTTACAAATGCGTAACTAACCTTCTTGCAACTCTTTACTGCAACAACATTGTGGCGTATATGAACTCACTTCTAGATTTTGAAGAACGTTCAACCGTGCTTGCCTCAAGTTTTGGAATAAGTGGATTCTTTGTTAAAAACACGACTTCTCTAAGTGTCATACATAAACAAGCAGACAATTCGGAGATAACGCTTAAAATTGTATTTTACGAATTCTGCAAAAAAGTTAACCTAGTTTTTACAGGACGGCCATGGGACTTTATATGAACAGTATTTTGTATTGCAGTACCTTACATCTTTGTACTGGGTTGGGGGTGTGTTTTACTAGGTGTTTATTTAAATCTTGATCCCATATGCCTTTTATTTCAAGATTTAGGAATCCAATACAATTCTTGTGTTGCTGTAATAATCCGGTTGTGTATCTGTATTCTTACAGCATTAGAAGCTTGCAGAACGATAATACTTCTTGCTACCTTCTGGCATAAATTTATAATATGTGAAAAAATACTGGGAACTATTCAGCTATCACCTTTTAATTTCGATGAAGTCCGGCGATACAAACAACTGTTATGTTTTTACAAAATTGAAGAGTCCTTTACCCGCTTTATGCTTGGGGTAATACTTAGTATATGCTTTTGGCAGTTTGTGGCAATTAACGTGCTTGCACTTATTGGCTGGAAGTTCTTTCCATTGTCTATTTACCTATTAGTCGTTCCGTTGGTGGCAGTTTACTTTGTTATTACTTTAACTATGACACCACTGATTGTGCGAACGGATGAAATAAGTCGTCAGATTTTTGAGTACAACTGGCCCGTTAGTTTTTGGAAAAAAGAATATAGAGATTTTACGTTGCCATACAAACAGCAAATTTTGAAAGCTTTATCACCCATAACATACCACGCAGCTGATTACATTACTTATAATGCTGAGTTTAAGCGATTATTTTGGGACAAGCTTTTAAATTTCACAGTAAACCTTCTACTCATGGAAAAAAATTGAACTTTTTAATTGTGGGTACTTGAAATGAAATGTGTTGTATATTTTTTTGCTTAGCTCTGAGCTCGTAAAGGTTTTTTATATATCAAATCCAAAATAATTTTTCCTAAATTCTATTCATGTCAGTATCTATACTTCAAGCCAGCTATACATCCCAATGCATAAGCCTTGACTGTCAGCACGCTGAAAAGCAACAATAATGTAATGCCTATTAGGATACTACCATATGTCAGGATAACATCAGTAATATACTTCAAATTTACGATACTACGAATTTACAAATTCCGTGTTACGAGCAGAATCTTTTCCCAAAAGTTTCAAGTTTATTTTAGAATCCGTAAAATTTTTAAATCCCTTTCAATGCTTTATTTTTACGTATGTAGGTGTAAGTTTCATATCATGTGGTAATGACATGTGAATATTATGTTGGTTGTTGTTTGCAAAACAGATAACGTACATACAGAGTCTTGACGATGGATACATTTGCTGTACAAATAAAAATCTATTTAAAGTTTATTGTTGAAAATACGAAAGCTAAAAACAAACGCTGATTCAGCTTACTGTGAAGTAAAATTCTATGTAAATGTTAAAGAGGCAAATACCTACACACCGTATTTTTTCATAGCAGATTAGACGCCTGTTTATGAAACCTGTTTTCTGGCACGTATTCTCCCATCTGTATAGCTTATATGCGTACGCAGGATTGCAAGTAACTACGCTATTCTTACCTTTCAGTAATCAACATCACATTAGCTAATGGTAATATCGGGTGACTCAGCTTGACAAGTATTGAGTCCTGCATAAACCCAACACTCTTCAAGTTGAAGTGACGTGTAAAACATCAGTTTAAGTAAAGTGCCAAGATAAGCTTTAATTCTAAAAAAAGCCTTAGTTTTAAGCCGTTAGATTGTTGATACGGCATCAAAATTCTTGAGGGAAATTAAACAGGAATAATTTTAAGTGTAGACTTACGTGTTTTGTATTTTTTCTCTACAAGAATTGTTTTTAATCTGAAAGGTTGAAAAAACTGCAGTAATTATAAGAAACTTAACAATTCTGGTTACGTGGAAACAAGCTGTATAAAGTACGCAGCATTTTAGAAAACCAAGCCATCAAAATGTTGCCATTAAATCCACAAGCAAAAGTGCAAATCAGCAAGCCACATGGAACTCGTAAGTATCAATGTCTCTTCTGTGACAAAGTGTGTGACAAATTTTACAATTTGGAAATTCACTTGAATTCACACATAGAACAAAGGCCATATCAGTGTTTGCACTGTTCAGCAAATTTTGGAAACCGTCGACATTTAAAGAGACATTTAGAATCAATTCATATAAAAATCCGTTATAAGTGTAGTAAATGTGAAGAACTCTTTAGTTATCGGCACAGTCTAAATCGTCACTTAAAACGCACGTGTGGCAAATTTGCCAGTAAGCCACAAACCAAACTGTCAGTATCCTGTCAAAAGCCAAAAAATAAAGTGATAACTAGCAAGCCAATTGAAAAAACAGGCCGATATTTATGTCTATTTTGTAACAGAGAATATGAATATTTTTCTCAACTTGAAAATCACACCAATAGCCACATCCAGCAGAGACCATATCAGTGTTCAAAATGCCCAGACAACTTTACCAGTTATCGTCATCTTAAAAGACATGTGCAAGTTGTTCATTTAAAAATCCGTTATACGTGCAGCAACTGCAAAAAAGACTTTACCCGTCAGGAATCTCTAAATAACCACATACGAGAGAGTTGTAATGGAGGACAAAAAGTTGATAAACAAATGTCAAGTACAAAAACAGGACACAATTCTTGCATATTCTGTGGCAAAGAATTTGACAAAAATTTTGACTTAGAAACTCATCTCAACATTCATATTCAGCAGAGACCATATCAATGTTTGAAATGTCCATGTGACTTTAGCCATTCTCGTCAACTTAGACGACATGTACAAGCCGCCCATCTAAAGATTCGTCATAAGTGTAGCAACTGCGACACGTACTTTTTGCGACGTGATAATTTAAGTCGTCACGTATTACAAGGAAGGTGTACTGGATTATCCAGTGATAAAACTCATACTAAAAACGACAAGAACGAAACCGACAAACACCTTGCTTTAGCAAACGTTTGCGTAGTTTTATTGCAAAAAGAAGACGTTTCGAATGTAGCTGCTGTAAATTCAAATACAATTTCAAAAACAAATCAAAACAACAAAGTAATTACAAGTCCTAAAAGTCCGACTAAGGAGGTAGATGCAGAAGCTAGTAAAAGCACTGCTACGCCAAATCCCGAAGTGACTTTAACGACAAATGTTCAAAATTCAGAAACTACTGAACCTAACGAACTTGAAATAATTGAGCCAATATCCAGTCAAAAGCGACGTCATCATATTACCAAATGTTTTATTTGTCCAGCCATTTTCTCAAGAAGAGATAGCATGATAGACCATTATCGAAAAATTCACCTAAAAACTACAAAATGTGTAAAAATTTATGCTTGCGCACCATGCAATCTCAAATTTGAAGACCAATCGCAGCTTACTGCACATCAAATAACTGCGCATTCAAAAAAGTACCAATGTATGGTATGCCAAACAGCGTTTACACGTTCAGACTCATTAAAATGCCATTTAAAACGTTGCTCACCATCGACACTGACTTCAGATTGGAATCCAAAGCTGGCCCGCATAACAAATATTGAAACTGCAACAGAGCAGGTTACTGAATTGGTAACGGAAGAAATCTCTGAAGTGGAAGTTGATGATAATGTTAGTAGTCAACCTGAAACAGAGTCAGATGTTACAACAGAACAAGTGCCTGAATGTAATGAACTAGAAATAATCCAGCCAAAATCCAGTGGAAAGCGACGTCATCGTATTACCAAATGTTTCGTGTGTCCAGCCATTTTCTCAAGGAGAGATAACATGATAGACCATTATCGAACAATTCATTTAAAAACCACAAAATGTGTAAAGATCTATGCTTGTGCACCATGCAATCTCAAATTTGAAGACCAATTTCAGCTTGCCTCACATCAAATATCAAAACATTCCAAGAAATTCCTATGTACAGTATGCCATGCAACGTTTACACGCTCAGATAACTTAAAATCCCATTTGAAACTCTGCTCACCATCTACTCTGACAGATTGGAATCCAAAGTTAGCTCGAATAACGAATGTTCCTGCCACAGAGGTTATCACTATCACGGATGACATCTCTGAATCAGAAATTGATCATGAAGTAAGTAGCCAACCTGAAGCGGTTTCAGAAGCTACAACAGGAGAACCTCCTAATTCAGATAATCAGAATATTTGCCAAACAGAAACAAGAAATGACAATTTGACCAACTTGCTAAACTGGGAAGATCAAGTTTTGAGTACACACAGCGAAAAAAATGAAGCCAGTAACAATTATGATTTCTTTTTGCATCTTAATCGTTATGATGCGAATGTGTAAAATTGAATTAATGCATTTTGATATTAATCAATTTTAAGCATGGTTTACTTTCAGTTTGTAAAATTAATCACTTTATAGATTATAAGCAATATTATGAATGAAATTGTTGGAAAATTAAATTTATTTTAATTTACATAATGCTGCTTGTAAATGGATCAGATATTTTCTTACGAATAAATTCCCTAAAGCTGTACATAACAACGCTTTTTATTTAATGACATCAGTACATGCCTTGCGTATATAAGATAACCCATACAATGTTTTAACTGTTCTGCGGTTAAGTACGTTTATTGCACACATATATTGTTCCATCAATTTGAAAGCCTATTTCTCAAAAATATTATGCTTTAAAAATTGCATATATTCAATTTCATTTGAAGTAAGATGTTGTATTATGATAAGCAGGCAAATACCGTTACCATAGCAATGCAATGTGTACACCTTTCTATTGAAACCTGTTTGCTGTCCCGTATTCTCACATTTTCAGTATACTCTGCACAATTCACATGCAGGTGTGTATCTACGCACGTTTTCTATATCAGCATGAAAAAAGACATTAGCTGATGACACCGGCTGACTCAGGTGAAAAGGAGCAGTGCAGAGTCGTATATCAACAAAACACACGTCAGCCTGAAATAATGTATAAAATGCATTCAACTTATTTAACTAAATATTTTATACTAGTGCAAGTATTTTGGAAACCTGCTCTATTTTACTATCGTTTTTCAGTTTAATAAACGCAAGTGACAAAGTTGCGACCTTTTGGACATAAAAGTTCACAACCACAAAAAGTAAACAGACAACCAGAATGTCACCATCAAAATCCATCAGCAGACCAAGTGCAGTAAAACGAAAATATGCTTGCCTTTTTTGTGACAAAGCGTGGGCTCAGTATTATAAATTGGAATTGCACATGAATTCGCACATAAACCAAAGACCATATCAATGTATCCAATGTCCATTAAATTTTAGAGACCCTCGAGTTTTAACAAAACATGTAAAAGGCGTACATTTAAAAATTCGCTATAAGTGCAAAAAATGTGGCAAAGTGTTAAGCTATCGCGCATCTAGAAATCGTCACATGAAAGGGTGTAGTGGAATACTTGCCGCTTCTGCTAAACAAATTCAGCAACAAAACGACAAAATCAATTCGATTAAAATACCAATCAAACCATCAACATCATCATTTGAAATTCCAATAACCAAACCATACGGAAATACGGGACCACATTCTTGCCTTTTCTGTGACAAGCGATTTCAACAATACTACAAATTGGAAACTCACATGAACACTCATATTCAACAGAAACCACATCAGTGTCTAAAATGCCCAGATAATTTTACCGACCGTGGTCAGCTTCTTAGACATGTCCAAGTTACTCATTTAAAAATCCGTTACAAATGTAACAACTGTGATAAAGAATTTCGACGTCGGACATCCCTAAATCGTCATTTAAGAGAAAATTGTAATGCTGGACAGAAAGTTGATGGAAAAGAACCGTGTCAAACAACAGATCAGCAACATTCATGTCTTTTTTGTGAAAAGAAATTTAACAAATATTTCAATTTGGAAAATCATATGAATATACACATTCACCAGAAGCCTTATCAGTGCAAGTGTAGCAACTGTGATACATCTTTTATGAGACGATATTCACTAAAACGCCATTTACTACTGGGACGTTGTAAAGGAAAAGTTTCTAAAATCAATAAAAGTGGTACTCAAAATGACAGAAATGAAACCGACAATGCAGTTTCCTTTATGGATGTTGCTGAGAATTTGTTCCAAGTAGAAAACAATTCAAATGTAACTACTGCGAAGACCAATAAACTTCCAAAAACAAACCATGATGGTTTCAAATGTAAAGCTCTACAACAAAAAGCCACAAAATCTACATTTAAAATAAACTTAATTTCAAAAGCCAATCGAAAGAAACGTCAACGTATGACAAAATGTTTTGTTTGTCCAGCCGTTTTCTCCCAAAGATATAGTATGACAAGGCACTATCGACGCTTTCACTTAAGAACAAAGAAATTGGTCAAAATTTATTCATGTTTTAAATGTGATCTCAAATTTGAGAACCAATCCCAGCTTACTTCACACGAGATTACTGTTCATTCCAAAAAGTACAAATGTACAAATTGTTCGACAACATTTACATATTCCAACACGTTAAGACGACATATGAAATGCTGCTCACCATCTACTCTGACTTCAAGTCGGAATCCAGAACCAACCAACAGCAATAATGAACACGAAACCGTCACAGTGAATGGTGATATTTTGCAAATGGACAATGTAACACGTCCCATAAAACGTCGATGTAGTCCAGTATATTATGGCAGCTGGGACTCCGACTCAGAATCTGAATTGACAACGGAGGACGTCCCTGAATCTGAAATTCCGGAAAGTAGCCAATCTGAAACAGAATATGAAATTGATGATGACTATGATAGTAGTCAACCTGAAGCAGAAGTTTCAACAGAAGAAATTTCTACAAATGAGGATGATGATGTTATTGGCCAACCGGAGGAACCAAAGCACAATCTTACCAATTTGATAAACTGGGAAGAATTTGCTTTGAAACATCGCAACGAGAGAGATAAAAGCAGAAAGAATTTCGATTTCTTCTTGCATCTTAATCGGTATAATGTGGATGCATGAAACAAAGCGTTTTGATAACAGTTCAATTTTATAATTGTGAGATGTGATAAAATATGTGCTTCAGAAACAAACATGATAATCTATTTATGACATAATTTATTCATTTTGTAATTAAAAGAAAGAAGTTCAAAAACTAACTTAATCAGATTCTGAATAACTTATATAATAAAATTATGATATTTTAGTATTAAGCTTGTATTTTGTTACTTTATTATTATTGATTAATTACACGGGAGACAGCATTTGGCAATTTATTTTGTAAAATAAAATAATATTTATTAACCTTTAAATCTGCAAGTATTTAAGTGACTTTTAATCATGAATTTTTGTCACATATAACATTAGTATATTATATTATAAAGCCGCAAACAAAACATTTGCCTTTGAATTTTAGAACTGATGGATTATAGTATATACCAAATCATACGTCACGCTACTCAATTTTCATTTCTACATGCATAAGCTCAACTCAAACTTAGGTTTCAGGCATATAGTATTGCTACGCTTTGACTTGGACACGAAGAACAGCTTTACCAAATTCACACACAATATTTTCTATCGGCAGCCAACTCCAGCTGAGAGTTTCACAGGGTGATGCCCAAACGCACATGTTTACTTTCTGAAAAGTAGGTATTTCCAATACATACCACACTAAAAGATAGGCAGCTCGAGTCTCTTCACAGCAGAAACAGGAGAAGTTTTTTGTAGCCATTTTATAAACACAATAAGTTAAAATACAAATCTAATCAATTCAAAATGTTCTAATTAAACCTTACAGCTTACAATACGTAAAGTCAAAATTACAAGTTTACAAAATATAACCCACATTTAAAATGCCCTGCCTAATTTGTCTCTCGCAGGCGCCTGCCGACTTATCCCAACTTGATAATCACTCGTATCCTTTATTCGTGCTTAGAAAAGTTCTTCAGATTCCAGTTGACCAAGTTACCTTATATTTAAAGAAATGTCCGGAAATTGACAAGTGGTTTGAACTCTGTACTAGTTGCAATCAAACAGTTGGAAAGTGCAAGCTGTGGTATGATCAGTTACTGCAAGCTTTAGAAAGGTTTAATGAGTTTCAAGAAGTTGTAATTGCAACTCTGAGACAAAGTCAGAAAGAGAAATTTGATGCGAATGGGATAAAACAGGAAGCTTTTGGAAATGAGCATTTTGTTACTGAAGCCATTCGTCAATCGCTCTTTAACAGTAAGTTTGGTTTTAATATTTAATACAGATTTTGGTTAAATAGTTTCAAATTTGATGTTTTATTATTTTTTTGATCTTTTATAGATGACCCATCCAGAGCTCCTATGATTCTAGAAATAGATTTGCGCAAACCACAAACTTTTTCTGAAAATTCACTACCTCAGAATTTCAAGAGAGAAAACCTAGCCATTGTCCATGAAGAACCAGTTCCTAACGATAGCGAGCCACTCATTCAATACATTTCTGAAGAAGAAATAATTATTAAAACGGAATGTATTGAAGCTCCTACTGATGATAACTTTGTAGAAGAAGGTCATGAAGAAGCTGATAATGAGCCAACCGTGACTCTAAATCCAAAGGAAGCCCCAAAGTCTCGAGGACGACCCAGGAAGATCATTGATGGGAAAAGCGGTTTTAAATGCTCTACTTGTAATAAAAGTAAGACAAAAAATTATTGAAGCAAGTATTTTGCCAAAATTTGCAATATTTACCTTGTAAACTTATTTTTACAGTATACGCTACGGCCAACTCCTTACACACTCATGAGTACCTACACAAAAACGCTGCCACATTGCCTTATCCCTGCCATTTGTGTAACAAACGCTTTCCTCGTGGAGACTACCTTTCTTATCACCTACGTTCAAAACATGATGTTATCAATCAGTCACTAAAAGTAAAACATAGTGACTCTAGTGATGATGATGACCTTGTGGAAGAAAAAGCCATTTTTCAAGAAGAGGACACAAAAGACCCATCTTGGAAGCCTAATATTTCCCCAAAGCCACAGTTTAGTACTTTGCGTGGTAGAGGAAGAGGACGACCCAGGAAAATAATAAGTTATAAAAATACAAAAGGCTATCAATGCTCTACTTGTAAAAAACGTAAGCATAAACTATCTTTATAATATCTTGTTCTATCAAACTGTTTAAAATTGCCATAAATTTATTCCCCTTTACAGTTTTTTCTACAGCCAACAGTTTACAAGTTCACCAGTACCTACACAAAAACGCAGCTACGTTGCCTTATCGGTGCCATTTGTGTAACAAACGATTTCCTCGTTCGGACTACCGTTATAATCATTTGCGTTCTAAGCATGGAGTTATCAACAAGTTAGTAAAACGTGTAGTTCATAAAGGATACAAAACAGTGCCTAAAGTCTTTAGTGATAACCTTGTGGAAAAAACAAGTTATGAAACTTCGGAGGAAAATCCCACAAATCAAGATCCAAGTGGGACTTCAAATCGAAAAATTGAAACTGACCAAAAAAATACACAAGGCTTCAAATGTTCTATTTGTAATAAACGTAAGTTAAAAAATTTAACAAAGTATCTATTCTTTGAAACTTTGAATTATTTAAATATTATATAATTTTTGTAAAAATTTGTACAGAGTACGCAACAGCCAGCACATTAGCCAATCATCAGTATTTGCATAAAAATGCTGCTACGCTACCTTACCAGTGCAATTTATGTAACAAACGATTTCCCCGTGGGGACTATCTTCACCAACATCTGCGTACAAAGCATGGCGTTGTCAATAAGTCATCCAAATTTGCTAGAGGAAGAAAGCCCAGAGATCATCCCAAAGTTACTAAATCATCAGAAGATTCCCGTTGGCATTGTGGTTATTGTGGAAAGTCTGGCGTGAGCAAAATATACATAATTGACCATGTTGAAGTGGTTCACGAGAAGAAACTGAAGAAAGAAAGGGTCCCATCCCCGCTAATGTGTAAAATTTGCAAAGAAGGATTTCCCAAGAAACTGAATTTACACAGGCATTTAGTAGAAAAGCATAACATTTTGCCTAAAGGGGTTAGGAAATGTGAGGAAAAGGGATGTGACAAGGTTTTGTTTGACAGTTATGTAATGAAAGTGCATATGGCACAACATAAGTTAAAACCACTGTTCAAGTGTGAACTTTGTGGCATGGACTTTTACTACAAACACCATTATGAAAGACATTTAGATGTGCATTTGACAGGAAGGAAGGTGAAAAAGAATAAGAAGAGAATGTGAGTTTTATGATGGGATAGATTTTATGAGGAGAAAATATACTTAGAAACCTTAAAAGCTCAAATTTTTGCGAATATATTTTGTATTCCCTATATACCTACTTAAAATTTCGTAGCATTTAGAAAATTATTTTTGTACAAATTCGCAAAAATCGTAAAGGTTAAGTGATCTGATGTAGTAAAGCTAGACTGATATGTAATCTAGAAAGTATTTTCACTTGGCATTGGTGCATGTGCAAAAATACGTATACAAAGAACTATTTCCGAAACAAAACCCTTAAATATTTTGTATGCTCAAATTTGCTTTTCAAATAGACCATAATCTTATGTTGTTTTCTGATGAAATAAAAGTGCTTTGCTGTTTTTTGCTTCTTACAATATATTAATCATAATCTTCTACATGAATTATTTATATGTGTCTTTAATTGTCCTAATAAAAGGCAAAACTGATTATGTACTGGAAATACTATAATGCAGTTTGACTATTACCCTTATTTTCAACATCCGGCATAACGAATCAACCTAACACTTAAAATCGAGAAATTAAAATAATGTTGTGTTCATTTCATTCCAGGAGAAAGTAAAAGTAATACAATTTCAGTAAAAACTACACTATTTCGGGTAAAATGGAACATTACAACGCAAAATTACGAATTACTGGGTAAAACTACGCATTATTTGATTGAAATTCAATCATATTCCATTAAATGGCATCATTTTTGTAAATTACTAATCATTCAGTACAAACATTACGCAAAATTCGGCATAAAATCACCCATTATTTGGTAAAATTACACCTAATTCCCTTAAAATACACACTATTTGCTTGATTTACACACCATTCTTAAGAATTATACATAATTTCATTAAATTACTTATCATTCCATCAAATCCCGCATACGATTCTCTTTAAAAAACCCGCCATTTCCCTAAAAAACCGACAAATTTCTACGTCACTCTTGCGAACTCAAGCACCCGAGCACAAGCTTTTTTCTGTTGAGCCTGCGTTCTGTTTACGCTCTCTCTCTGCCGTCTAGAGTCTAGACCTGTTACGTGACTTGTCTCTCTTTCTGCAGCTCTCTCTCTCTAGCGCGAGAGGTGAAGAAACGCGAGCTTGTGGAGCGGATACCGTGCTCCGCACGAAAGCTTCCCTTTCTCTCTGAGCCGAGCATTCTCTACTGTCAGCTGTGCCGGTACAAAACACTTCCCTTTCGGCTCACGTCACGTTCATCAAGAATCGTCCAAAATTTACTATTTTTTTTATTAAAAGTTGCCATTTTCTGGGGAAAAATGGAGGAAACTGCAAAACTGTGCGTTTTGTGCTGCACCAGCTTCATTCCCCCGGCGGAGGTTCCGGAGGGAACTGAGGAGGATGACGAGAATAACTCCAGGTTGGACCAACTGATGCAATTCTGTCAACTGCTATTGATGGAGGAAGGTGACCAAGGTGAGGATAAACAGGAGTGGAGTCAACGGCTTGAAAAACTGGTGCTGAAAGAAACGCTGAAGAATTTTAAGCAGTTTTTGGAACAGAGGAAGGTGTCGGTGTGTCAAGGTTGTGGAGGTGGAGTGGAGGGGGCTTTGGAAAGTAGGAAGAGGGCGGAGGAACTGCAAAAGGAGGTTAAAAGGGTGCAAAAAATGTTAATGGAGTTGACCATGGGCCTTGGGGTGGAAATGGAACGGTTTTTTGGCAGAATGAAGAAGATTGAGGGGGTGATAAGGGGGAGTAGAGGAAGGGGAATGAGGAGACATCTGGGGAAGGTTTTTGGAGGGGATGTGGAGGAGGATGGGAGGAAGATTGATTTGGTGAGAGGGAGGATATTAGATGGTAAGTGGAATTATGGTTAAAAATGTGGAGGAATTTTAAGGGATTTTAATGAAGTGGTGTTTTTTTTGGAAGTGGTTAAAAATCTGCAAGATGGAAGGTTGGTGCCAACTCAAGAGAGTTTACTGGAGGATGAGGAGACTGCTAATTATTCGGTGGTGGAACGATGTCAGGTTAAAATGGAGGTGGATCAGGAGGAGGAGGAGTTTGGAGGGGATGTGGAGGTACCTGTGGCAAGTGGAGGTGATTTTGGAGGGGAACTGCAGATTAGTCAAGTTTGGGGATCGGAAGGGAATGTAGTTTCTGGTGGAGGGGATGAGGAGGATCCAGGGTCAGGTTCAAGTTTAATGGAAACCCCAGCAGTTCATGAAGTTGGAGAAGGGACCAAGGCTTTGAGGAGAACACGGGCTAGGGCTTTACGCAGGAACAAGTCTCAATTGCCTTTAAGAAGAATGACTGTGTACAAGGCTGAAAGGTAAAATTTAAGTTAAAAAATAGGTAATTTAGTATTTTATTTAAAGTTTTTATGATAATTTTTTTTATGGTTTTTGGTCTAGGGACAAGGTGATCATCACCTTACCCAAAGGAAGATCCAGTTTTGTTGGGGATAATGTCACCGGAGTTTCTTCTGCTGGAAGTCCAACGGAATCCCCTTCTTCCGGGAGGAAACGCCCAAGAAATGAGGTTCTGGAGGAAATGTCCATGTTCAAAAGGTGGTTTGTTTCACGAGCTTTGGCTCAGAATGAAGTGGTCACCTTGCCACCGGAAGCTCCTCAGTCGATGAAATATTCTACTGAAGAAGATAAGTTGTTTGTACAACGCAGTGGGATTTTGATTAAGGATACTACCCGCAGTCTAGTTTGCGGTACTTGCGGTTTCTCCGCAAGAGCTAGAAATGTGGAGGATACTTCCAGTTGGCCGGCTTTGGAAAGGGTTATAACGCATCATGTAAATGTCAGTCATGGTAATGGCAAGAAGGTAACGGTTAAAGGGAGGAAAAGGCGAAAAAGTCTCGCCAAAGATCGGAAGTTCAAGTGTTCTGTTTGCAAATACTTGTTTACAACACAGTCTAGTTTGAACCGACACAGCAAGAAATATTGCCCTGGAAATGGCCAAAATTCTACTAAAAACCCGGAAAACTAAATTAATTGTTAAATATTTTGGTTTATTTTATATTTCTTTGAAAGTTTTACAAGTTAACAATGTAAAAGGTGATATTTTTGTAATTTAAAGTACAATTTCCCAATGTACCACTAAATCATTAGAAAACTGTCTAGATGAGCTATCCACAAATTGTACAAATGAATTGAAAAGTAGAATTGTAAATGGCACAGGAGTAGGATTCCGTCCAAAAGTAAGAATGACAGGGTGATTTGCTGCCAGAACTGTGATAAATTGGGCAGTGTAAAAAGTAGGGCTGGTTCCTTTAAAAACGAAAATATTTATAATTATAAATTTTGAAGATTTAGAATTAGGATTAATTTTAAGTTAAAAACGTACCACGTTTTTAAAGAGGAACATCCACGCAGCTATTATAGCGTGAAGAGTTCCAGCAATTGTCAAGGAGAAGAAGGATATCCATAAGAAGCAATTTATTGCTGAAAAAAATATTTACAGAAATTATTTTTAGACTGAAGTGAATTAAGATTTATAAATTATAATGAACTGATTAACTTACCATTTTCAATTTTTTGGGTATTTGTAAGCCCAAATGAGTAGAAACGTCGGAGAAAGCACGAATAAACCAACCAATTTTTACAATGAGGATGAAGTATTGAAATGATCTGAAAAAAAATTATTAGTTTGGTGTAAAGTATTCTTTAGAAACTTAATGTGCTAATAATTATAAGTTGAGTTAAGTCTGAAATTGTGTAGAATTGGAATATTGATATTTTATGTAATAAAAACTTACAAATTGGATAATTTACAGGAATTGACAGGTTGTTGATGGTTTGGTTTTAGTTAATTTTGTCGATTCATTTTGTCCAAGGCAATGGAAACGTATTAGGTGGGGGATAAATCATAAACTGGTTTTCAATGTCAATTTGAAAGGGTTTGGAAGTTGATTGAAGTTTCGTTTGAAACATGATTATTGATTGAATGTTAAATGTGCAATGTTTTAGCTCGTTTCAGGTTGGTTATCATCATCATCTGATTCAGTGATTTCTTCTGTTGTCAAATCTGATTCAGATTCCCAATTTTCATTAACTGAACAGCTTTTTAAATGTCGTTTTAAGTCTTTTGAGTACTTATATACAATTTGGCACCTTGTACATTGGTGTGTTTTAGCATGAACAGTTTTTCTCATGCGAGGTTAGCTATGATTGGTTTTCAAATTTGAGATTGCATGGGGAACATGTAGAAATCTTTACACATTTTTTGGTTTTTAAATGAATGGATGGATAATGTCTTAGCTTGTTATGTCTGTGCAAGAAAGTGGCTGGACAAAGAAAACATTCGGTCAACCGATTTCCAGATTCTCTAGCTGTTGTCACACTTTCACCTTATTTTTATTTGCTTCCCGTTTTCTCATGGTTGCTGAATATTTCCAGCACATCTTCTTTCTTGGTGGTGGCGGTTTAGTGTTGAACGATAACCAAACTCTTTGCCACACTTTTTGCACTTATACTGATGAACTTGTAAATGAACAGCCTGTACATGTCTGCTCCATTGTCGAGGGTCCAGATAGTTGAATGGACATTTCAAACATTGAAATGGTCTTTCTTGAATGTGTGTGTTCATGTGGTATTCCAATTTGAAATATAAAGGCCAAACTTTGTCACAAAATAGACAAGTATGTTTGCTCTTTTGTGCACTTCGAATTTTTAAATGAACAAACTGCACATGATTTCTAAGATGACCTTGGCAGGTAAAGTTTGCTGGGCATTTTGAGCACTGATATGATCTCTGATGGATGTGGCTATTCATGTGATTTTCAAGTCGCGAGTAACGTTCATATTTGCTGTTACAAAAAAGACACAAAAGTGAGCCTGTTATTCCCCTTGGCTTGCTTATTGTCATTTTGGTTGTTGGCTTTAAGTTTGCTGGTGGTTTTGATAAACCCATTTTGATGTTTGTTTCTGCTTGATTTTTTCTGAACTTTAGTAAAAAGTTATGTTTACGTAATTGAGAGTCGATGTAGTAAACTAGAACAGATTTTCACAGTAACTGTTTTAGCCTTAAATTTTCAGGATAATCACTCTGAATGTTTTCCTCCACTTATTGAACAAATCAAACACGCAACTCAGACGGAGTTTGTCCACTTAGTAGATTTTATTCTAATTAGTAAAATGTTTTAGAAGTTAGGTTTGGCGAATGTTTTCCACGATTTTACAACCAAACCTGTCAGGCCAAAGTGTACATGGCTTATGAGCTACTCTGTGTTTTGTCAGGAGGTTTCATCGACTAATGTTATATTTTTGCTGAGACAGTAAGCTTAGGTACATTAATACCAGCAGCATGCACGTAGAGCTGGAATTCATGCAAACGAGTTCTACAGAAAAAGGTTTACACGGTTTTTGGGCTGATGAACAGAACGGTGTGCATATTGGCTGTTCCAAAATAAAAGCGGATTTGGGGATTATTGGGTTATTTTAGTTAGGTTTGCTGAACAATAGGTTTAGAAATGCTTCATGGCAAATGTAACTTAGTTAGTGTGAGATAATACAATATGTATGCTATTTTTTCAAAGTATTTTCATTTAGGTACACCAACCTCGTTGGAGTTAATGCATGAGTTTTGTGAAGTTTATATATAAATTAAATGGAACAAAGTGCATAATCTTTATTGCACATTCTTCACATTCACATACTTCATTCATAAGTCACACATAATCATAATGGTACCATGGGTTTTGTATGGTATGAAAATTAAGTAGATGGCTTTAAATGTAATGAGGATTCTCAAACATTTCACTCTTTCATGCACTCAAAAAGTCATACAAATAAGAAACCATTGAAAATATTGAAATGAAGAATGGTATTAACACCTTCAATTTAGATACTGATTTATTTGTTCGAATACGGTTTAAAATTATTTGAGGAATTAACACTTAAACCAACTCTTCAGATTTCATTTAAAACTACATACTATTCAATGTATTGGCTTACATTTACACAAACAAAATAAAAATTTTACGAAATTATGCATGATTTTAATCGCAAGCAAAATAACAAATGATACATAATATATATAATTGTTTATTAATAATAATTACACGCCATTATTTGTTCCACATATTTTTAAGGTAAAAAATGTACTTTACAAAGCTGGCTTGTATCACAACGCATAAACACAAGTTTTACAATACTCTCTGCGTAAACTTTACTTTGCCTTTACATTGGGCACTAAAAGTTATAAAATGATTTTTGCTTGCAGAGTTCAAAGTTTGTAACCTAACACAACATACATATTTAAAAACCAAACTATGCAATAGTATTGCATAAACTTTAGTGTCATAAGTATAGAAAACGTTTGCTAAAGTAAATAGACCAAACGGACATAATGTTCTGATTACCAAATTACAGATACCACTATACTTACATAAATAGGTAAGGTACACATTGCTAAACGGAATTCTGTAATCCAGAACTCACCCATGCATAACATAATCTATATTTGTAATAAAAAACCACAGCTTAAGCCGCACAATCTACATCCAGTGTCTAAGTAAACCTATTTCAATCCTACTGTAATACCTGCCACAACCACCAAAACTTCAATCCGTGTTGTAGTGAGTTAGCTTAAATCAAAACTGCTAGTAGGGCTTCTATTTATGTATCATGTATCACAAAATTGTAGTAAATTTACCAGCTTTTTTACATGGAAATTTGGCAATCATAATAATAATAATCAAATAAATATTCTGCCATTTCAACTACATGTGTACAAGCAGTTGCAATGGAAAACAATTGTTCTACTGATAACTTTCAGGCTTTACTAAACACTTCAAGTCTAAAACCAATCAGCAAGAAATAAAAAGCAAATTTTTTATGTCAAAATCTTACGCATCTGTGAAAAGACCTTATTGCAAAATTTTACAAGTTTATGTTTAGCAAATTTATTGCGATTGCAACCTATATTTATCGATCACCAAAACGGCGCAACGTATGTGCATTATGCTGGCCTAAAAATGTTATGCCAAGCCGGCGTCAAATTTACTCATAAAATCCTTGCTTTGAAATGAAAAATTACAGAGTAATTGCGTTCGAATGCATCGTGTATTACAGCTTGCGTTATATAACAATGAAGTACATAAAGCAGCAGAAAAAAGTTGCTGCCTCAAAGTGTTTCCCCAACAAAAGCCCTGAAACCATTGACTATCATAACGTGAAAAGGATGCACAGGTTTGTTATATCTGCATCACAAATTTATGTAAGTGCGTGAAACTAATTGCGTAAAAGTGAACTTGTTTAACTCAAAAAAAGAGTTTCCACTTTAGTTACTCAATGAAACTTCTGATATGTTGTGTATGAAGTGTTTCTTACTTGTAGTAGAACAAAACACACTGCACTTATAACAACCAATAAATTTTCTGGAACAAATATCTATTGTAACCTTTGCCACTTTCTGAATCTAAGTTATGTATGTCTAATTATGTTATTGGTGTTTGGTGAAACTTTTCACAATAATAATATGCTGAAAACTGTATGATAATCTGATTGATAACTCAATAGATTGCAGTACACGAGTACCGTGGGTTTGCAAAGTTTGGTGCTGAAAATCTGTAAATTCTTTTGTACCGAACTCGTATTTTTGAAATTATGTAATGTCTCGAATTAGCAGATTACATGCCTGTAACACGATTTAAATTCTAACTTAATAATATCTTATTAACTAAGTATGCCTGGTGTTACTGGCACAAAACTATGCTAATTACTTTTAAGCTTTACTAGACACTTCAAACCTAAATCAAATAGCTAAAAATAAAACCTGCACATTAAAAGTTGTATGGTTGAGAGTAATTAGCAGCAGCAAATTATTTTCTTGAGCAACCTCAACAGTAAAACTGCAAATGTAAATGATCTGAAAATGTTCCATGTCAACAAACAACCACCTTGTATGCGAAAACTAAAAACCTTCATGGAGTTATAATCTAGCATTCATTTTAATTGCAACGGTAGATGAACAGGGAAAACTGGAATTAAAGAATATGGGAAGAATTAAAAGGAAAATTATTTAAACTCATCGGAAAGTCAAAATAATTTTTGTTTTGTGCTGGCATACTGTCTTTACATTGGACTGCAAGCAATACAAAAACGATGTAATTATGTATACTTTCAAACGTTAAAATTTTAGCAATATAAGAGCTCTATACTAGCACATCGTCAAACCATCGAGTTGTTTAAAATAGCTTGCTGGTTTTTTGACTGAGTTGTTGGAAAGAAGATTGATTGATAGCTGAAAACTTGAGTTCTCTGGTGAAAAACAACAAAAAACAGAGAGAACTTGCAATTAAAGCTTATAGGAGAACTTGAAGGAAAATGATTTTAACTCGGCGGAAAGTCAAAATGATTTTTAAATATTGCTGACATACTGTGCATACATTAGACAGCGTACAGTAATAAAACGTTGCTATTTTAATATAAAAAGTAAACATCTGAGCATTATAGGAGTTCTTACATGACACATCTTCAAATCATCGCGTTGTTTTAAAATAGATTGCTGGTTTGATAAAGAAAAATCCCAAAAGAAATGAAAACTATTTGTGAAGAAGACTGATTCTTTGGATAGCAATAACCGTTTTACAACAGTTGAATTTGCAAATGTGTGCTTAAACCGTGCTGTGTCTACCTACACCAACGTTGATTAACTGCTTCAAAAATGAATATAAACACAGTCTAATTTTATTGTGTTGTGCTTAACGGTACTAACAACCTACAGAGCAAAACAAAAGTTGCATCATGGTAACAACGTTCCACATTGTAAGTTGGCAAATAGTAAAACGGGGTCCATGAAGAAAGCCCCCAGAAAAAAGCCACTGCGAAAAAATCCCCCGGAAAAAATCCCCCTACGAAGAAAGCCCTCTACAAAAATTACCACCTGCGAAGTTAACCACACACGAAAAATGCCCCCCGCGAAAATTACCACCTACGAAGTTAACCCCTAACGAAAAATGCCACTTTTTTACTTAAAATGTGATAAGTCAAATTCCGGAAACAAACATATAGAGTTATAATTTAATTTCCATTGAACGGGCTATGTTTACAATGTTCGATGGGCTTATATAAATTGATTTTATAACTAAGTACAACACTACCAACCAAGTTGTAGTTTAATCCACTGTAATTTGTTTTTGATAAGTTGTAAGACTAGGAGTTCAAAGTCCAGCTAACCCTGGTACAGCTGCAAGATAATTAATATTTTTCATCCATACCCCAAGTTCAGAGTGCACTTGCACTTAATTCCCAATGTAAATATTTACATATTAAAAGCCATTATTTTGCATTAATGCAACAATAACTTGTTATGTACGAACGTCATAGTATGAAGTACCTGATAGTAAGCAATAAGTATTTAAATACAAATTATCTACCGAGAGTAGTAGGAAGGAATAAGTAATAGTATTCGCCTAGAATCCTAATGTGCAAGTTAAATGTTTTAATAAAAATCAGAAAATTGGACTTTGTAATGTTAGCTTTGTATAAAACCGAAAAATTATTGTAGCTTTAGTATTATTGTTTTACGTTGGGCTTTATGACAACATAAACCTTAATATGCGCAACTGTTGGAATTTTTGAATATATAGTAATGTAGAAGTAATATTAAAACTGTATATTTTTGTTTGTGGAATTTGACTTATCATATTTCAAGTAGAAAGTGGCATTTTTCGTTAGGGGTTAACTTCGTAGGTGGTAATTTTTGCAGGGGGCATTTTTCGGGGGTTGATAACTTCGCAGGGGGCATTTTTCGGGGGTGGATAACTTCGCAGGTGGTAATTTTTGTAGGGGGCTTTCTTCGTAGGGGGCTTTTTTCCGGGGGATTTTTTCGCAGTGGCTTTTTTCTGGGGGCTTTCTTCGTGCTTCCAGTAAAACGATTAGAAACTAAGAAGATAAATTGATTTTGTAAATCCTTACAAGTTTATTTTTAAATCGATTATCATTTGGTCAAAAACAATATATATTTAGAGAGTTTTAAAATGGATTCTCGTTTTCATAATAAAATCGAAAAGCCTCTAATATATCTAAATTAGAGCCACAACATATATTGAAGATAATTAAATTTATGCCGCACCATGTGCAAACCACTACGGATTTTGGTAAATTTTGAGTTTACTCAAAGTAATTGCAAGATACAATAGATAGCAACTGCATAATATGTGCAGCAAACATATGAAGTCAATTAGGGATAACTATTGCTTACTTTCCAACTTTGCTATATTGAAACTTGGAAATTTAAGTGCCAAACTTTTTTAACTTAAGTTTAAAAAAAATTATATGGAGGTTTTAACTTTTTGTCTAAAACAGTGAATATGTATGACCTGACCTGTATGGCAACTGCATCCGGAAGCTCCAGATGCAGTAGGTGAATTACACACAATATGTACAACCGATTATGCGGCCTAAGATTTCAAAGTTTACCTAAAATATAATGTTGCCGAACTCATAAGGGATGTCCCATAAGTAAAGACAATTTTTTCATTTTCATACGATTCATGAAACTACTGCAATTGATTTACGTAAAAGAGCACATTTTCGATTGGTAAGCTAATAGTATTGAAGTCGACAAGGAACTGGAGTTTTAAAAATAACTGCGTAATGTAATGTTGCCATAAATCAATATAAGCCTTGTACATACAATACAATTGTCATGTCAGGATAATTTTAATGTTTTTTTTCATATTTCGATAAAGGTTTGCATTAAATCACCAGCGGTGTTTACATTGTACCGCTGAATAACCAGATTGTAACTGGATTTTAAAATACAACGAAATGATTTCAAGCTTTATTAATGGTTCTTTTAGAACTTTAAGTCAGAATTGTTGACATTTGGTGTTTAAATGTAGAATCGGAACCTTCATGGAAAATCTCAAAGCTGCTTACAAAATGCTTTAAATGACAAAATGTCTACAAAAACCTGACCCTAGCAATATTTTTTGTTTTGCAGTTTGTTCATTTACAGGCTATTTTAAGCGTTAGTATTGTTTGCAGTTGTGTAAAATTTGCTGCAAGCATATTGCAACGCGACATTATATTCAGCACATGGGTACTGCTTATTTGCAGAGGTTAACCTGCCACAAAATCTGGAAGGGAATACTGTATTCCAATTGAAAGATTCAATAAGCTATATTACAGATAACAAGCTTTTAACACAACTTAGGTTATAACCTCCAAACCTCAACACAGTTCAAAATCTGTCAAAGTGAATGATCGAAAAATTTCACACCGTTGGATGATAAGAAACAGATTTTAATGCAAAAATAAATTGTTAAGAAAAGAAACTAAGAAATTAAAATCTGTTATCCATTCGTCGAAGAATGACGTCGAGATGACTGAGAAGTAATACGTCAAAAGAAAGTCTAAACGTGCTCGTATAGAAACCAAGTTCCAGTGAAAATAGCAGGTTTCATTATACTGTACTGGCTGCCAAGCGCATAAAAACTTTTTCTAAATCTCCGTGGACCTATAAGGATCTTTTGGTACCTCACGTGTCCATATTAATTGTGCTATCACCAAACGTCAATATTATTAGGTCAATATTAGGTCAATACGCTGGTCAATGTTAGTGAACAGTCAAAAAAATGCGAACATACAGTTTGTAATATTATCAGAACCGCATAATCAACTTTAACTTTAACTGTTTTGGGAAAACCTTAGTCAATGAAGAAATGTTCTTAGAATCATCAATTTGGGGAATATAAATTTTTGTCTTGAGATAACTGTCCTCATTCATAAAAACGCTCAAAATGGAAAAAAATGCAATAATAAGATAACTGTCCAAATGAGATAACTGTCCGGTATCAAAAAGGCATGTAATTTCTCTGCCGGATAGAATCTTCGGTTTCCCGGAAATTCTAGGCATACTCTCCGAAAAGTCAAAAATTAATCATCACTCTGCAGAAAAATGATTTTTTCCGGGAAATGTATTGTTTTTGTCATATTTTTTAAATTTAACAGTCATTAGCATACCAAATATTATATGAAAATTTTTGTTGAGCAAAGAAACTACAGTCTCTGACTGGAAGTCAGAACTAGCACAAGTAAGATGGGCAATACAGATTCTGATTTAGGTTTTGAGCGTGTAGAGCTCATTGCCAAACGATTAAAGTGGAAAGGTATAATAATTTCTGTGGAAGATATTTCATTGCATTAGAGAACATAGTACATGCTTCCAACACTTCTGAAACGATTGATTACTAATGCGCAAATACCAGCAGTTGCAGTGCTAGATTTTAAAAAGTTACTGTCAAATAGAGTTGCGTGTTCTTAGTAACTCTGTGGCTTTAGTGTATGAAATTTTGTAAAACATTCCCAGTGATTTTGTAGATAGCGAGTTTCATGTACATCGTATTTCATTTGAAAAATATATATCTCTTCGAGTACGGTTGTACTTGTTCTGGTTTTTGGAGTCTGTATTTTTTCATGTATGTTGTCGCTCGTGCTGTTATACAAAATAAATTCGAGATGACTTCTGAGAAGATGACAGGTGAATTACGTACTATAAAGTACCAAGTGGTCAAAAGGAGTGCAGTAGTGCATTAAGAAGGACTGATAATCGTATTTGCTATATTGAATAAGAACCATAAACTTAAATAAAATGACAAAAATAAAACATTTCCCGGAAAAAATCATTTTTCTGCAGAGTGATGATTAATTTTTTACTTTTTGGAGAGTATGCCTAGAATTTCCGGGAAACCAACGATTTTATCCTGCCAAATAAAATATTGCCTATCAAAAATTGGCTAAGACAAATGTCCGTGTGATAATAGTCAATATAAATGGGGTCCGTATCCCCTTTTAGAAATGGACATAAACTTTGCTACATATAAATATTTTGCCATTCAAACCTAAAACCAATCAGCAAGAAATAAGGAGCGATTTGTTCATGTCCAAACCTTACACGCATGCAAAAAGACTTTGTGCTCCTACATAGTAAGTTTACAATTACTCAAATTACTGCAATTACAACGTTGCAGGATAGAAAGCACACGAAATTAAAATCATTTCACAAACATGAATAAATATCAGCTTTGTACATGCTAATATACTAATATACATTGAATACAACGGAAACATTATTTTACGTGCAGGTGTATTTTAGGAAATATTGCAAAGTCCATAAAAATAAATTGTTTAGTGCAGTTATTTTTCTTGTATTGGCAAAAACCTTGTGTCAGAAACCTGGCGTATAAGCAGCAACTTGAATGGCAAAATAAAATGTACATGGTAGGTAAATTTTAGCAACAAATAGAAATAGAGCAATTTGTTTATGTCCCTATCTTACACGTGTGCGGAGACTTTTTCGTACAATTTTATGAGTTCAAAATCACAAAAAACTGCACTAGGTTAACAAAAATGAGCAATTCATCCGCCAATTACAGTAAGTATTGAAACCGACATCAAAAAGGAATTGAAAACTTTTATGCGATTAAAACTCAGAGTATTGTGATATTGGAGAAATTACAGACGGACAAGGGTAACATTTCTAGGGTTTTTCACTGCTTTCCCGCAGGCACTTCAATACCAATAAGTTTTTAATATTCCAAAATTTATTTAATGTATTATATATCGCTGACATCTCTGGTCTTCGACTGTAGAACTATCTACTTCAAATGACTGATGAATATTTAATGTCAACAAGAAAACTACCCGGGTATTAAGACTAGTAAAAATCTACCGGAACCGTCATCGGTTTAAAACCTCAAAAACTATGTATATCCTGTTGACATCCGCCAAAATACAAACACAACCTGCAATTGAGCATTGGCGGAAAATGTCAATGTGACTTATAGTTAATTTTGGCAAACCGTCTTTACATTAGGCAAAAGGCAGCTTCAAAATATGCTCGTTTTCAACTCAAACATCTGAGTATTCTAAAACCTTAACATGCCAAATTTTTTAGCTTACGAGTTGTTTGCTGGTGTGTTAAAAACAACAAAAAACACAAAGGACCCCTAGATGTGTATTTAAAACAATTATTTTACTGATAACTTCTAGGTTTCACTGAGCACTTCAGACCTAAAACCAATCAGCAAGCAATAAAGCAACTTCTTATGTTCCAAACTTACACCGAGGGTCAAAAACTCCCTAATATCGACGAAGTTCACAATTACTAAAATTACTTCAATTGATTCACGTAAAAGAGCAAATTTTTGAAAATAAGCAGCTTTTATTGAAATCCAAACACAGTTAAAAATTAAAATGGAACTACATAATGTGATGTCGCTTTATGAACTTCAAATTTGGTGATTTGGTGATTAAATGTAAAAATGGAATGGTGTTGAGGTTAACTTGCAGTCAAAATCTTTAATCTACTATATATCATATTCCAATTGGAAATATTCAATACATTATATCACAGATAACATGCCTGTAATACAACCAAAATTATAACCTGCCAGCATCTAGGTCATAACATAGAACAAAATTGTCAAGGTGATTTTCCTAAAAATATCGAACCACGCCTGCATCGTTTATTTTATTGCATACTTGTTCATAAAACGGAACAAATGCAATAACAACTAAATCAGAAGGAATGTTGTCCATAAACGTCTGCGTTCTTCTTCTTATTTAAAACTTAGTGGAGTATTTAATCAGTTTTTTGTAATTTCTAAATAGTTGCGTACATTTGCAACAAAAAACATAAATGAATTACCATATAAAACTTTCTGTTTTAGGAATGTGAAATATAGTTCACTTCAAATTTGAACTCCAACTATATTGTCTCTAAAAGGAAATAGTATTCAAATGGGCCACTAGTTATTATGCGTGCAACAAATTGCAAGAATGAGCCAATGTGAATTTTGTGAACATTTAAATAACTGTCATTGTCAATCATTATCTTTATGAAGACGAGCAACAAAAATAAACCAAAAATATTTTGTTCTCCTCATTTTTTCATGGCTGACAAGTACACAATTGTCAATGCGCTGACAATGTGCACTGGCAAGCAAATGTGCTTCATACGCATTTCCCTGAAACGCTGAAGGTAAAGATTTGAAAAATTTGGTGTAATAAAACATTTGGCCTAATATAGTAGACTTCTGTTGAATTTTAAAAAATCACAGAAGCAATTAAATCTTCTTGAGTATGATTACTGCATTTCAACTTTTTGGAAAATTTAAAAATGAATTTGTGGTCGGTATATAGTATCTCTAGTATCTTTATGTTTGCCTCATGGTTCTCTGACCAAGACAAAAAGTTGGAACAACTGTGATATTTTCATTATGGATGAATAATTTAAACTTAGGTAAATATATCTCTCTCCGTGAAATATGTAGATTTTGAATATCTGAACTAAATGTTAAATATGTGGTATTTTGGTGCATCCTGCAATGCAATTTCTTTACATATTATATTACATACATACGCTTTCATATTACATACCCAAGTGTAGTATTTTTTCGAACTTTCGAAAAAAGATATTTTACAAAAGCATAATATGTTTTTCGGTTAAAAATTGCTATTTCAGTATTGTAATCTGCTATACTCAAAATGCTAAGCCAACAACAATTACTATTTTTAAATCATTCATAAGCTATGTACTACTTAAGGCCTAACCAGATAATATGCAAGAAAAATATTCATCGTTTAATCAGTGTCAAAATTAATCTTTTTAATCTATGAGCCGTGGCAATGTGCTGCTTCCAATTCCAGATTATCCCCTTGAAGATTCAAATGAAACCTAAACGTGATTACTAATTAATCACACTCAAAACCATATATACAGACATAGGTATCATCATTAATTGCTGCAAATTATTTAGGCAACTGCGAGTGTTAAGGAAGCATTATTGCACCAGCTTTTAAAATGCCACCTTCTGTTTCAATATTGCAGATATGAGAATTATTGTTTGAAATATAAAATATAGCGTTAGTAGTATCTTCATTTTTCGTACATTGAAATTTGAATTTTGAACGTATAATACAACACCGTATTCTTGAGATCGTACATTTAAGAAAAATACTTGCAATCTTGCATGGAATGTCATCTGAAAAGAATAAACAACTGTAAGTACGAAGTTTACCATGAATTGATCAAGTTGTTACAACTATTTTTACTGTCTAAGACGAAATGGAATTCACACTAGCGATTGGTTATTACACAAAAAATGCTGAGTATTTGAG
Organism: Entomobrya proxima; assembly: GCA_029691765.1. Taxonomy (NCBI): domain Eukaryota; kingdom Metazoa; phylum Arthropoda; class Collembola; order Entomobryomorpha; family Entomobryidae; genus Entomobrya; species Entomobrya proxima. Next base: position 46,503,784 of record CM056172.1, read on the forward strand.
AAAATGAATATGTCATTATGTTGCCTAACCTGATCTCTATGGAAAGGTGGAATCAAACAAAGCCAAAAGCTTTGCTGTCCTCATTTTTTACTCCACCAAAAGGATACATTATAGTAACGGGCTTATTATGTAGGCTGACAAACAAAAATAAGGTAATTTTTGAATAGCGCATTTGTCTAAGAGGCTATGAAACGTTTAAAAAAATTACGTGTGAGTTTTTGAACTTAGGTAAATTTAACTCTGTCAGTAAAATAAGTAATTCCTCAATTTCTGATTATTTTGAAGTATGTTGATGCATTATTATGTTTGAAAATTTTACCTATTTCCTTTTAACACTTTCCCAACATAACCTTTCATGTTGTGTGATGCAAGCCAGCTTTCGAATATTATTATTTTAAAAGCAACCTATAGAATACTAATAATTAAGATTTTTAAACCGTTGGTCCAAAGGTGGTCCATATAATAAGCTCTGACGTTGCAGCGTAGCAGGAGAGAACACCAGCATTATTGCTTTTGCGTAGCATTCTTTGAGCAATAATATTTGTTGCTATTCAAAAGAAGTTTTATGAGGTGTTTTACGGCAGCCTGTAAAATAAAAAATAAAAATATATCAGCTTCCTTCCCCCTGCGTGCCATTAAATATTTTCTTTTCCTTAATTATCTCATTCAAGTTACCCCTAGATTTTAGGCATGCTAGCAAACTCAAGTTTGTCCTTCAGGCCATTTTGCGTCTAAAACAGCGTATCGTATGACGTCCGTTGTTACCTTGAATATGCTTCTTACTTTTTTCATACAAAACAAAAATGAACATTCAGTTATTTCCAGATTAAATGCAGCAATGCCAATCTAAAATATTTTTTATATATATAAAAATATATTATTCTATAAATTAGTTAATTTAAGCTACCTTCACACAATCGGACCAAAATCGTATAAATATCGTCGACATCATGTCAAAGTACGTCCTTCAGGTATTTTTGCCAAATTGGATATACTGCAAAATACAAATCCAAAATCAGAAAATGTGTGTAAAAAAGGCTAAAATGTAGTCATATAAAATGCTTTAGTTTTAGGCGTGTTTTTTCTCACGTTGCAAACTTGGTTGATCTAAAATATATTTTAGAATTTTAGAGTGCACTTTACTTACCTTGAATTCGTTTCGTGTTCTTCAAAAGTTTTTTCTTTTGTAGTGCAAAGCTCTAATCTTCTTAAATCATCGAAAATGAAAACTCAGATGCGTTAATACGTTCCTCAAAATGACATATCTTAAGAAATATCAAGAATTAAAATTGAGGTCAGTCAAGCTTAATCAGTCGTTTCAATCCAATTTAGTTCTGGTTTCCACAGGGATAAAATTTACCTTTTATAATGAGTAAATGTAAGTCAGTTTCATAGGCCACAGCCAAAACTAAGCAGCAACGGTTTTTGGACGCACGGTTGATCCTCGTTTTTACACGTGCGACTTGACTTCGTAATAGAATAATAATATGATGACAATGGAAAAATAAAAAAATGCAAATCTCACTTTCCTAGTTTTGTATATACACATAGTTTCCAGATTTTAAAAATAAAAATACAATGTCGGCATGGAAAAAATTAAGACAAATTTCAAGATTTTGAAAAATTAAAATTGGTTTGTTTGCTTCAATTTCTTAAAAATTACTCACCTTTTCAAAAATTCGTTGCGTGATGATGCTCTTGTTTGTACCGATGTCCACGTCAGACCAACGTCGCACCAGAAAAATATGTGCTCCGTAGTCATTCGAGCGCAGATAACGAATGATTTTTTAAGCTAAAGCAGAACAGTAATTCTGCGTTGGTGGCGCAACAACACGCAGCTTGTTCTAGACTTTTCTGGAATAATTGGCAAATCAACGGAAACTCTTTCTTCTGCATCCTACTTTACAAGCGGGTATATACCAATGCAGTTCAAGCAATAAAAGTTAATTAACACTTTTGTGTGAACAAATCATAAATCAGCAAAATAACTGAAATACTTATTCCTTTGATTTATTTAATTGCCAAGTGGCATAATAATTGCTTATTTATGTATAGTCTGCATTGCTCCTTATGAAATAGATTTTGGGGCTTTATGAATTTCGTATTTCCTCACGCTAGTGCCTAATTCCTGAAAACCCCAAATGATAAGGAGTTTGGGTACTCATTTTTTTCAACATGTAAAGTTTCTCACACAAATTTTAATAGCTAATTTGTCCTTGCATATTTAAAAATTTAATTATAGAACTTTTAATCTTGATGGTTAAATAGGTTGACATAAAGTTTATATATATCATTATCATTTCGAGTTTTATTCTAATTCTATATTTAGATAAATTATGTTATTCGCACATTACATTTCTAGTGTACATCTTTATTGTGTTTTCATTTCCAGGAAATTCCTTATATACCCCAACTGTCATAGAAGTAATTACAATAATTAGTACAACATCAAGTCTCATAATCATACTATCTCCTCATCGTCATCATGTTTAACATATCATCGTAGTCTACAATTCGTAGACAGCAAGGCGTTAAGAAACTAGTAAAGTTTTACTATGTTATAAACTGACAATCAATGTTTTTAAAATTTAGATTTAGCTTTCGTAAGCAACTATGTTCTCGTGATTGTATATTCAGTAAACATAATCAAATTCGATTAACTTAAATCATTATAATTTGCAGTTTCTCTTACACTCTTCAACCACGTATTCCTTAATGTACAATGCAAAGCAGGTAACTGGAAACCAAAAACTCAAGGCTGAATGTTTAATATTCTTCATGCAATTAGATTTGTAGTCAGAAATTTTTGGCATGGTTTGGCTGTATCCAGGAAGTCTTGGTGGTATTCTCCAGTTGTAATAGTTAATAGCAACGAGGCTGATAATGTCAAGTGTGACTGGATATACAAATACAAGTACGACCAAAAAATGGAAGAATAGCTTACAAAGAATTATATCGAATGCTATTGAAAACATGGTCACAAAGCTCCAAAACCGAATAGCACTTCGTTCTTCTGCCACAGAAATATTCTAAAAAATAAGAAATGCAGTTTTTTAATTATCATTTCAAAGGATACAAATTATTTATTTGATTTTTATTACCATTTCTAAGGCATCAACAAGCCGAACGGAAGCCCAAAGGTGAAACGCTTTTACAGCACAAAGAGTAAAATACACAACCCATGTTGCCAACATAGTAATTTGATCAAGGTGTTCACTCAATTCAAAAAAGGTTGTCACCCACGCCATCATGGAATAGAATTCCTTTGTTTTGGTAAAACACTTAAATAGTAGATCACCAAAAAGAAATAGGTATGAACTGTAAGGTGTGTAAAGGTCTAAAAGGTTGTAGTTGGCTTCCTGTTAGTTTAATGAAATAAGGAAAAATGATTATCTAAATAGTCATTGAATTTTGAATGGTTTAAAATGTTTCTGTTTCAAAAATCTTGTAATTACCTTTTGTTTGCGTGCGAAACGTAAGGCTATAGATTCCATGGTTATCCCTAACCAGAAGTGTTTAAGGTTTCGAAGGATTGCAAAAATCCGTTGAAACATGATTCATGTAATTTTAGTCCCTGTAAAATACTGAATTCTGCACGATTGGAATTTTGAAATTCTTATGTCACAAAATCTGAATTTTTGCTGCAGATATCTCAACAAGCTAAATGTCTGTGATTGAATGAGATATGAGAAGTTTGGTTTAGGTTCTTTCTCTATTTTTGGCATTCCGTGAAGTACCTGTACCTTAAAAATAATTCCATTTATATTGCTGGGGAGTATAATCCTTTTTTAAACATAAGGTGTGTTAATCCTTTCGTGTTTGCATGCAGAGCTACAAGAAATACTTCAAGGGTTTAAAATATTTATGGATTAGGTACACTTGATTTGTGCTTCCAATTTCTTCATGTGATGAAACGCTATGCCTTCAAAGCATAAACTGGTTTGCCTACGTGCATACATTGGAGAAAACATTTATTTTTTCATGAATAAATACATTTATTTTTGAGTGCTATTTTAAAGCTAAAATACACTGGAATTAAAACTTCCTAACTATAGTAGTATGCAAACATTGCGGTCCTTCTACCACTCTTGGAAATGATTTTCTTTGGATGGACAGAGTTAGAAAAGTAAAGCCACAAAAGTGTTCTGGTACATAATATTTATTATAAGCAGTGCCAAAGCGTAGCGTTATCAAATTTAATCAAGGGATTTCTCCGACTAATTATTAAAATAAAATGATTCTTTTATTTATGCTGTAACAAGTTTCCTTTGACACAAACCCTGTTTGCCAGACTTTAAATAAATGACATTTTCCCATGCTATAATAACTTGTGGGTATGTCAATAAAGAACTATATAGTAATATAGCAAAAATTAAAAGTTGCTAACGTCTTATCCGGTTTTTCAGTATATTTTATCACTATTTGTAAATTTTGATATCAGATGAAGGTTATTATAAACATTCGGAATTAGGCAAACGTATTATATTACTTTTATAGTTACAATTTACAATTAAAAACCGTTATAATTTACAGTTCGTTAACAACCTTCAATCATGTTCTTCTTCATGAAAAATGCAAGATTCTGTTGAATCTGCCGAGATAGGCAACCCTCGACATAGGATTAAGTGTTGCAACACACGACAATGTACCTGAGATAGTACACTGTGACAAATTTTTGTCTGTGTTTGAAGCTTACATTGCTCATAAGTATATTGATTCCAATATGTAGCAATATTAGGCTTCACAAGAGTTAAGTTCACCAATTGCATATGCATGTCAACTGCAATTCCTTCCAATTTGACAAGTATTCTTTGAAAACACGTTGGACCATCTAAGATTCCAGGTAAACTAGCCTAAACCTTACTGCCAGTTATGTGTTTACGAGAATGCGTAAAATGCGCGATCTTGTCACAAGGTACTTTTTCGGGTACATGGTCGTGATTTAAAATGAGTCGAGAGTGAGCAAAAATTAATCCAGTGTCGAGGGTTGTACATCTCGGCAGATTGAACAAAACCAAATGCAATGCAAGTAAGTGGAAACCAAAAATACAAAGCTGTATGTTTAACATTTTCTATGCACTTAGATTTGTGCTCTGAAATACTGGGCATGGTTCGTTTATATCCGGGAAGTCTTGACGTTAATCTCCTGTTGTAATTGTTAATGGCCACGAGACTTACAATATTACGGGTGATTAGACGAATAAATGCAAGTATGACAATTAAGTGAAGGAACAGTTTACAGAAAATAATGTCGAATGCTGTTGAGAGAATTGTTACCCAGGTCCAAAACCGAATAAAGCATCTTTCTTCTGCAACGGAGATGGGCTAAATATCAAAATTGTTTTAAATATCACGCTAATACCGGAACCAAGTAAAATTAGCATTAAATAGTTAAATACATATTCAAGGCGTCAACAAGCCAAAAAAAGCCCAGAGATGAAGCGCTTTTATGGCACACAGAGTAAAATATATTCATCATATTGCCAGCATACCGATTTGATCAAGGTGCTCACTCAATTCAAAAAAAGCTTTCTAGCAATAATTGAATTGAATTCGGTTGTTTTGATGAAGCCCTTAAATATTAGGTTCCCAATGGTAACTTACCATACCATAAGTGTGAACCATAAGGTGTGTAAATTTTCATACGGTTGTAGCTTGCTTCCTGTTCGGACAACGCCATTTTGATTAGTCAATCTTTATAAATAAAATATTAGTTTGATTTTAGTAATTAATTAGGTAACTTTTGTCTACGAGTCATACGTAATGCAACAGATTCTGTTGTAAGCCTAACCAGAAACGTGTTAGGTTTCGCAAACGTGTAAAGAGCCACTGAAACATGATTGCTGTTGATTATTCAATCCATTTTTGCAAGCAAACTTCAATTCCAAAGTTTTGTTGAATCTATTTAGGCAAATTGGTGTTGTAAAGGAAGTAAATATTTGACGTAATTGCTCCCACAAATCGGTGTATAACTGGATTTTTCGGTCCCCGTTTTATTTTATAAAGTATCAAAGCTCCACTGCCTCATGTCCAAAATAAATGTTCTTTATTTTGAAGCAACAGGAGCTTCTGTTTCCTACCTACGGACAATCTCAAGAGTTTGTCTATCGATATACATGTACTATAACATTGCTGGGTAATTTTAGGACTTTTAAAGAATAAATTAATAGGATTTGGTGTTTGCCTGCATGCAAAAATATACACTGAATGTGCTTTTTATGTTCTCATAAACATCTGATGCTTGAAAAACCAAATTCTCAAAATACATTCAAATGAAAACTACAAACTGGTACGTGCATCTGGTAGGATCCTACTGTGTGCAGAATAATATGGTACGTATACGTATAAAATGTGAGGAGTTATATTAGCAATACAAGAGAACCTCTTTATTTATGTTGCTTGTTTGCATAACTGTGAACCAGTCAGTTAGGTACCTTTGCAAAAGCTATTGCAAATATAAATATAAAGCCCATCACTAGAACCAAAGCAGCTGAGGCAAACTAATTACAAAGGTTCGGAGAAGTTTAGGCTAACACGTAGCATACATTTAAAGTAAGATTAGAATTTGGTTCATATTTAGCCGGTTTGTGGTTTAAATTTATAACACAGGTGAGGTTGATAAATTTTAAGTATGATTTCTAAACTGATATCCACCGTAACAATTCATTATTAATAAACTAGAAGTGGCTAAACAATAATACAACAACATGTATGAATTGCCGTCATATTTAGGCAAGCTGTCGTAGATTGAAATAAGTTTGCTTGAAAACTTACAAATGACTTTTATTACAATTTATTTATTGCAAAAAATGAATTACAAATACTTTAGATAGAATTTACTTTCAAAATATTTACTCTGTAGTAAAAAATAAGAAAAAAATGTTAATGCCTACACTGATTTTGTTTTTATACATTTGCAGTTCTAGTTTTTGGTTTTGACTTTATCTTAAATTTTGGCTCTTTACAGTTATTTCCGTACAATGTTTTACTGTGACTACTAATGCAATAGCAGAAATGTATCATTAGAATCACAGTTTGTTAGGGTCATATCTGTTAAGGTGCAAGAAAAAATATGACCCTTCTAAATCTTGAGATTCTTTCATATTCCTTTCAATTTCTGTAAACTTTTTCATTAAATCCGGTAACACTTTCCATTGATATATAGCAGTTGGTTGGCTCTTAGCTATAGTGATGGGGTCATTAATTGCTGCTATAACTCCTTGATTCCCAGTAAAAGAATTCTTGTTTTGTATTTGCTCATTATTACCGTTGTGCGTCTTTCTGTGTCTCACTAAATTCTTCTGTTCTGTGTACGTTTTGCCACAATCTAAACATTTGTGTAAATTAATCGTCTATCACATCGTCTATTACGGTGAACTGCATCCATATGGTTATATAGTGGACGATGGTCAAGATAGTTGGCGTCACATAACTTGCACTGATAAGGTCGTTCCTGTGTATGCGTATTGGTGTGTAATTCTAGAGAAACACGACCCTTGTAAATTTTATTGCAGAACAAGCATGTATAAGGCAAATATTTGCGTCCCATTCTTAAAAAGTTTTTCTGTCTTTTGTACCAGAGCACCTTTTAAAGCTGGAACCTTTTACTATATTTTACTGAAACGGAAATGAAGTGTTCGTGCTACTGTTTGTGTTGTTTAATATATGTGTTAGCATTACAACGACTGAATAATCTACACAACTTATAAAATATTTTTTTCAAATGTTAAGCAAAAAACTGGTAAATGTCAGACAAGGTCTAAACGTACAACTATTTTGCATGATTTATGCTTGCTTCTGTTCAAATTTTAAATACTTTGAATAAGACTGTGTTGATACATGGGAAAACTTTGTGTTGTGCATACCAAATATAAGATTAGAATGACTTAGTACATGAGATACGGAATACACGTAAACCCTAATTCTGGGCTACGTGTGAGCTTGCGTACTTTATGTTTAATCCTATTACATTTTGTTAGGTACATGGTGTATATTTCTATTCGGGAAGTTCTAAAATGTACTTAACTCAGCTGTGTACTTGTAGAGACTATGCTGTTTAAGTCGACGTGCAAGCCTATGCAATTGAGTATCTAACCAAAAACATTTTATTTTTTGACAATTTTACTAGACACAAATTTGGAAAGGTAAAAGGAAAACAAATCTAGTTACAGATTAATAACTTATCTGTTAACATCAGAGTAAGCACAGTAATATAAAGTAGCTTTTTCTACATTCGTAGAACTACTAAGCACAGTATTGTTGAAATATTTAAGTTTAGATTTGTTAGATTTACAAAATGGCCCAGCATACCAGAAAAGACGTCAAAGGTTTGCGACCAACCAGCACGTGTTTGTTTTGCAGTAAGGTTATCAAAGGGAGAAGCGCCATTGAACTGCACATGAATGAACACATCAAAGAAAACCATTATTTTTGTAAACACTGTGATCTTGGTTTTTTGAGTCGTTATCGGCTTTTGAAGCATCAAAAGTCCAAGAGCTGTAAACCAATACACAGAGAAGCAAGGCAAGCAAGGTTGACAATTTGCAAAAAGTCAAAACATGACACAAGAATGATTAAACGAATAGCTACTTCCAATCAAGCTATTCAGTCCAAATGGAATTCTAAAAACAATGACATCCGCGATAAAATTACCCCTGAAGGAACAAAAATTTTTGAGTGCAGAATTTGTTTAAACAATTACAATGACCGAAGTAATGCTCTGCGTCATTATAGAAATTCTCACGCAAAGTATCTAAAGCGGTAGTGCTACAAATGTGGACTTTGTCCAGAAGAGTTTACAAGATTTAACTTACTTCAGCAGCATAAAAGAGATAAACATGTAATAAATTTGCATAAGTGTCCAGTCTGCGATAAAAAGTACACAGACTATAGCAATATGTTGAGACACAAGAGAACTCACAGCACTGCTGATTTAGATAAAAAGAAAGATACAGATACAACTTGTGTTAACAGTCCTAAGATAGATAATCACGCCACTTGTTTGCCTTTGGAAGAAAACGTAATTAAAAAATCGTCCGAGCACTCGGTTAGTCATATGACACCCACTATAGCAAAACCCAGTTTGGATCTACAAAATGCATTGCTACGGCACCATGAAATTCAAATGAATATGCTGAAAGAACAACATACAAACCGTTGGATAAGTGCCAACTTTTTCTTGCATTTAAATAGATACACACCACAGTAACCCCAAAGTTGATATAATAAATTGTTATGTAAATAGACTCAACCTAAGGCAGCAAAGCATGTAGTGTATAGTTTTAGTTTGCAAAGTTGTATCGATGTCATGTTTGTCATATATGCGACTGAAAAAAATCATTTAACCAGTTTTTTAATAAAGATAATCTTTTATTTTCAAATAAAAACACCAAAACATAACAAAATATAACAACAACCAATTTGGTTTATCTTTTTTGTCTACCCCACACATTATTAACACCATACCAGCAACCTCTACCGCTATTTTTGCAATAGTACGAATATCTCGTACCTATCACACAACATTGTAATGGCTCCCAAAACCAGGTAGGGTACACACAATGGTATCTAAACATTTTGCATTGCCCATTTGAATAACATTCACATTCAAGATACTCTCCGCACGAACTGGTTTTCCATCTTCTTTTGTTATATTTCGGTTTACATGTTGGCTTTTCACCTTCTTCGCTACTGCTACTACTACTACTAGGTTCTGGGGGAGGGGGAGGTGGAGGAGGTCGAATGGGTGGTGGCGGCGGTGGCGGAGGTCGAATGGGTGGGGGCGGTGGTGGTGGAGGTGGACACCCAGTTTGGGGACAACAACCGTCAAACCTTCCACAAGTGTCGGTTTCGTCGTTGAAAAATTGACCGGCTGGACAGTCATTGTATTGTATGCACCAACCGTTATCGGATTTACTGCATTCGTAACAAGCGTACCACCTGGTGCAATCTAGAAATACATATATTTTAGAATTGCCGATTTTTTTGCAAACTTTGTTAAATACTAACCTTGAGGATGCACATTGGTTTGCCCATTAGATTGACAATTGTATCCACCTTTATTAGGTTTTGGCACAAGAAGTTGAGGACATGGGGTTGCAACACATTTTTCTTTTATTTCGTCAAAATTATGTCCAGGAGGACAATCAAAGGGCAGGTAACACCATCCGCCTAATAACCAAATCATATTTATAGCAATTATTTGGAAAGTCTAAATTGTTATTGTACATCTTCAACTTTGAGTATAATTGAATACTGATGCGCAAGAAATGGAAAATCTTAAAGCTAATTTCTCTTTTTGGCTTACCTGGTCCATGACTGCATTTATGACATTCGTAATACTTTGCACCTATAGATGCAAAGAATTGTGTAAAAATTTAGCATAAATGAAATATATTATAGATATAAATTAGTAATCCTATTGCTTTTCTTACAATCCATAGGATCCTAGATATTCCAATTTCCGGAACATAAAAATACAAATAGCATAAACATATTGAACATTTACAAATGTTTACGCCTGTTTGGATTAATGCAAATTAATGGTTGTCATTTACATGTGTTTGATCAACTTACCGGATTTTTCTCGCCTGGAACAGCACACTCGTGAACTTCAGGTTCTATTGGGATCAAATCTCCTGGGCAAACACCATCCACGCATTGGTCAATGTTGTCATCCTGAAAAAACGTAAATCAGTCATACATTTTACAATTTGTGTGTATTGGAATATTTTTAAACTGAATAATCCAACTTACAAAGTTCTGACCAGCAGGACAAGTCATAGGATCCATGCATTTACCTCCAGCCTGATTACAAGGTATGCAACGATAAAACATGTTGCAGTGGTCAGGATTTACCGACAATTCATCTAATCAAAATGTTGCAAAATATGTCAGTTTAAAAGTTTGGTTTAAGAACGCAACTAATTCAAAGCATGAAATTTAGTTTATGAATGTTTACCTTCGCCTTTGCATTCCCAACCAGGTGGAAGCGGCAGCAAATCCTGAGGACAAACACTACTTACCACGCATTTATCCACAATATCATCAAAGAACATTCCTGCAGGACAACTTTTAATACCATCGTAACAAAACTCAACGGGCGCATTTGGATCAATGTTATCGCAAATAAAGCACCTATAGTACTTAGTGCAGTCAGTGGGCATAACGTGCAAGCTATTATCTCCAGCACATTCCCAGCCTGTTGGTAATTTCGTTTGCATGGGAGGAGGTGGCGGTGGAGGTGGGAGTGGCGGTGGAGGCGGCGGTGGAGGAGGAGGCCGTGGTGGAGGTGGAGGAGGTCTGTTACATTTTCCTGCCTTACATCCTTTTTTCTTGATATCAAAATATTGTCCTTTTTTACAAGTAAAGAATTCAACACATACTCTCGAATCATTTGGGTCGTCTGGCTCTTTACAGGAGTGGCATTTATAGTACATGTCACAGTGATCTAAAAAATGGGAAATTTTGGTGCATCAAGTTTGCCATGCAGTATAATGTTTCAAAATATTCTGTTAGTTTTACCTGGATGTGGCAGCTTTTGTCCGCTGTCTACCCTATAGCCACAGTCCCAATCTGGAGGTCTTTCAGGCCATGTTGAAGGACAGGTTTTATGCGGAAGACAATCCTGAAGTGTTTCCCTAAAGTAGCCAAGACCACAGTCTCCTAATGAGTATGTGTAGTAGGATCCGGTCCACCAACAAGTGTAATAATGGCGGCATTTATCTGGAACTTGTATTTTTCTGCCGACGCGTGGACAAGCTGGCCATTCTGGGGGTACTTGTCGATATGGGGGCCGTTGTGAACAGGGAATATCTACACAAAGTAACAACTCTTCGTCAAAACTTTGACCTTCTGGACAGTAGTAGTCATCTCTGATCCAGTCATCATTTATGGTCTCATCTTTTCTGCACTTGTGGTAAAGGCCACTAAATACATTTAGAAACAAGACCATGATAATTGTAAAATTGAATTTGTTAAGTGTTAATAAATATATTTTATAGTATATAAATACCATTGCTCGTAGTCTGGGAAAAAGGCCTCTCCTTCGCCACATCCTTGTTCGTCCAAGAAAGCATTTTGAAGCTCTCCGCCGGGAATTTCTCCTGAATAGTCATATTGAGGTATGCCACTACCTTTTGGAACCCATGACAAGAGTATGAATAAGTTGAGAACTGTTTGGAACTTTATTTTAAATAAAAATATGTGTGTTTTCAACATGCTGTTGTCATGATATTCTTAAAATTGAGATGACATATAGGCAAGATGTTATATAAAATGGCAGAATATCTCTTTTGGTAGTTAATGTAATGAAGATGTGTTAGGAGTAATTTGTGCAATGTACTGAAATTTATGGTTTTATGATTATTTGTAAAGATGTATTAGGTAACTACTTTTATGAGTTCAATTTGTAAGATATATATGGGGTATCTGAGGACATGTAATTAGATTATAAATATATATCATAAGTTACCTATCATAAAAAACATATAGGCTTGAGTCCTTGAGAAACGGCTGACAACCTCAAGGAATGAGAGTTAATTTAACCTAAATGGTTTATTCATTAATGATACAATTAATTTATTATCAATAAATTCAAACCTCATTAATCATTAAAACTATTAACCAAAAAATATTATTCTGTTAAATTTTATTGTACTCTTTGCGTAAAATGAATGCTAATGAACTTAAGTAAACTAAAGTAGGTTCTTAGCTAGGCGTTTTAAAGAAAGCCAAAAAACAAAAAAATATTGAAATATTTTCTGACAACAAACAAAACTCAAAGTCTTTTGTGAGTTGCATATATTAAAATAGGTTTTGTGTTATTAGCAATTTATTGACACAATATAGGCTTAGAATATAAACGAGTATATTTGTAAAAGCACATTTTACGGTTACTTTTTCAATCTTAAAAACTATAACAATTTATGGGGTTTTCTTGCCTGCACTATAGTAAAAACAAACACCAATTATTGGTCTAGCTTATATACAAAGTTTGTGATTATCCATGCATAGTTTCTGACAAGAAACTACTCGATTCAAATCGTATGCACAATTGTACCAAACAAAATATATTGTATAGGCATTACAAACATGTAGATATACAAATGATATAATATTGTCTAAACTTTAGTAAAATTAACGAAAACCTCCCACTTAGATTGGACTTGGATAGTCCGGTTGTATAAGCATAATTTAGTTTTTTGTCAAATTAAGATAAAATGAAATATTGAAGCGTTTGCAAAACACATGCCAAAATTTATTATTAAATTCACAAATATTCGTATATGTGTGTACTTGTTGATTTGACGAGAACTTAATTTCCATGAGATTCGTTAGAAGAAGTATTTTGAGAGCTCTAGTAACTACAAAGTAACAATTATTGACATATTATTCACATAGTAACCTAGTTTTGATAAAATAATTTATCAAGTAGAGCATCTCATTAAAATGTATGTTAGCATTAAAGACTCCAGGTATTTACTACAAATGTTAATTTACAGGATAGTATAAAAATTTAAATATTTTGACAACTTTAATTCTAACAAAATACTACTTCCACGTTAGGAAAACATTTATGAAAATACGTTGGTTCCAAGTAAAAACAACTTGTATATTACTGTAATGATTTGTTATTCAAATAAGTATCGTGCTTTAAAGTTTTTAATGATTCTGAGTATCTCAAACTGTCAGAACTTCTGACTCGGTTAATCGCATTAATTTATAAGTACTATCTTTCAGTTTTATGTTTGGGTTTAGTTGCGATGGTTTCAGCATTTTTTATTATTGCATACTGCTCTAGATTTGAAGAAACTTGAGCCGGGAAACCCTGCTGATAGCATTGGAACACATTTTCTGTACTTATAGACTTACAGTTGTTCAGAGAAAATATGATAAACAAAGTTTATACAAATGTTCTATATTTTATCTTTATTTTAACAATCATCTCTGCAAATTATATTTCAACCACCTTTGATAGAACTCTATGTCCCATTGTATCTACTCTGAAAAAGATATTACTTGCTACCAACGCATGCACACTAGAACAATCCCTAGGTTTTGATAGGGATAATAGTTTTGAAATCTATTACAGTTGTGCCAAACATGCCACAACTACCATGTTCATTTCTCAAAGTGTTGCTTCTAAAAATTTGAGTTGCTATGAGCAAAAACAGATTTACGTTAGAAAAGTAAAAATGGCCTTTTCTAAGCAGCGATATTGCAACAGTTACAGATACTTGCTGGTTCCATTTGTTGATGAATTAAAAACTACGGATTTTAATATAACCAATCTAAGCAACAGTATGTTTTCAAGACTCTCGTGTGTATATGTTGAAGAAGCTAGAGCAACTACTGCAATCTTCTATTCTCCAATGTACACAATTGTGTATTCTCCATTTGGTTTCACTACAATACCAGCATCTGCCACTGATTTCATTACATTACCTCAATCTCTAAAAGCGACAAATTTAGTAGTAATCACTGGGGATGGCAGCGCTGCTGGTAAACAGGAAAAGCTATACTTAGGATGCTATACATGTGAAAAACCACAATTCATGAGCGCAAATATGCTTAGACAAACTGTCGTTCTTCGTCTGGTTGATATAGAACAATTGTATTCCATCAACGGTATAATTAAGGATTTTAATTTCGGCAAAATGAATAATTTCGGGTCGGGAAAAAAAGTTGGAATCGCGTCACATATAAAAAAAGAATGCTATGGAATGAAAAAGCAATTTAACGTATCTGAGATGAATAAACAATATTCCGAGGATATATGCTTAGTTTTATCTTTTTTTGGAACTGTGAATTGCACAAGTGAAATTTGTGTTTATTATATTCTCAACGGAGCATACCTCTTTGATCCTTTAAGTATATCATTTACGATTAAGTTTGCTTTACACGGTATGCTTTTACCATTTACGTCATACATGGACGGCATTACGTTTGTTACTGCATTAAGTACAGAAGAAAGCGCACCCAGAAACACATTAAACTTCGCAGAAATGCTAAAACCTTTTTCAACTGAGGTTTGGATTTTATTAGCTTGTGCTATAATTTTAGCTGTTTCCATTTTACAAACAGCAACCTTGAACACAAAAACACAGTCAACATTTTGGCTATTTTGGCTTTTCAGTGAAGTACTTGAAAAAGGGACTCAAATTAAAACTGTCAATAATAATAGAAAATTGGTTCTCATTGCCTCATGGTTGTACTCTATGATGCTTTTGCGTTCGTATTATTCGTCCAACGTGTTTTCGCACAGAACAGTTATACCAGTACCCAAGGATGTACCCAAGACGTTTGCAAAACTTTTTGAAGGTGAAACTAATAAAAACACTGCATTGCATATATTTGCCGAGTTTCGTATAAAATTTGAACTAACAAAACAATGGAGAAATTTGAAAGAGCAGAATAGAACATTGGAATCATTTAATCTGGAGCAGATTATATTAAAACTTAAATTTTTAGATTACCCTCCTGAGTCATGGATGCATTTTCTAAATATTTTTTTAAATTTAAATGGAACTTTAAGTTACTTAATTAAAAAGGGATCTGATAATAATGGCTTCTATCAGCATGATTCTTCAGGTGCTTGTAAAACATCAAATCGCTTGCATTTTTTGTACTACGCTTCAGGGTATGACAACCCTGCACGTATATTGCCAGTGTTTCCTTTAATGACTGTGTTTGCAAATCGTAGTTTAGTTTACCCAGATGCAAGTGCAGGGCTGTTCTCGTCACATCTGGTTCTATGGCTTATACCTTCAGATTATTTTTACTCTGAAACGCTGAAAACAAAAATAGGACAAATGCAAGAAAACGGACTAGCTGAACTGTACACACGATATTATAAATCTGTGATACAGCTAAAGGAACTTTTAACAGCCAATAGACTAGGAAGATTTAACAAATCCTGGAACTTTTACTATGTAGCGTCTTCATGGGCATCTAGTGGACTCAAAGCAGAGGATCTAGCAATTAAAACAAGTCTTGTTGAACCGTCCGTAAAACTAGAAGACGGGCATGTAGTTGCACTACCGTTTCTTGCATTATCTTTAGTAGCCATAGTTGTAATGTTAATTGAAACGTTAACAGCTTCCTTAATAGATAATATCTCAGGTGGCATGGCAGGAAACATCGAGGAATGAAAATACAGCATTGTAAACTCTAATTTCATCGCTGGAGCTAAGCAAGAAAGCAGAAGTGTAAAATCCTCTAGTCATGGCAAATGCCTTTAATTTGATTTGCGTACATTAAAATATGTTATGTATTAACAATTTATTGACACAATGTCGGTTAAGAATATTAACGAGCTTAGTTCTACGAGTGCATTTTACGGCTTAAATTCATATATTTCAAATTTGCAAAGGCAAAAGAATTTATAGGTTTTTCCTGCACTTTCAAAACAAGCATTAAATAATAGTCTAGTAGTCTAGTTTATATACAAGTTAAGAATAATACATGCAAATTTTTACACAAACAAGTCGATTCAAATCATATTATACACAATTGTACAAAACAGTATATATTGTATACACATTACAAATGGGTATCATCACATACATGATATAATATTGTCTATTCTATAATAAAACAAACGACATACATAGGTTCAAATTCCTGAAATGATGGAAAGGCTGAATTGTGGCTCAAAACTTATAAGGCAGTACATGACAACGAAAAACACTTTTAGTAGCAAAACATGCATACGTTATTTTATACAATATGATCACCCAAATTTACTTCCACATTTTTTGTTTTTTCTCATGGCTTTTAACGTGAGCCTTGAAATCAGCCAGTGCAGAAAAGGACTGCTGGCATATAGGGCATGATAATAATTCTCGACCTTCGTGTTCCTTCATATGATTGTAATACGTAGATTCGTATATATACTCTTTCTTGCAAATATTACATGAAAACCCTGCAAATTTTTCAAAATGAGCATAATCTATATGCACTTTTAATGTATCCTTTGAAGCGTATAACCCGTGGCAAATTGGACACTTCACAGGTCCTTTATAATTATGGTATTTCTCTTTGTGTCGCATAGAATTTGAGTATTGCGTAAACGACATACTACAAACATTGCATTTATACACTTTCTCCTGAGTATGTGTGGTAATGTGAGTGGAAAGGGATTTCCCACAAATAAAGTTTTTGTCGCAAAGTTTGCAATTGTAGGGTCGTTCTCCCACGTGAGCACGGTAATGAGCCATAAGGCCAAAATTCTGTTTATATGCTTTGCCGCAAAATAAACATTCCCAGAGTTTGGATGCAGAATGCCGTTTGGAATGTCTTGCAAAGTCTGAACCATCTGAGAAGGACCACTCGCACAAACGGCAGTTATAAGGTTTTTCTTGAATGTTTCCGGACATGAACTTCCCGTGCTCCTGCACTTCTATATAAGTTCCCACAAAAAATGCATTTAAATGGAGCCTCGGCTGTATGTGTTCTAACGTGACGGTTTCGAGCAGCTGGATCCGCAAAACATTTCCCACAAATGGCGCACGAGAACGGTTTTTCTCCTGTATGCGTAAGCGAGCGAGGCCAAGTAAGCGACTTCCTGTTGCAAAGGTTTTAGGACAATATTTGCAAGGAAATTTTTTATTCTCACTATGTGTTTGTTTGTGTATGTTACAATGCTGGTTTGTCACAAAAGATTTGTAACAGATGTCGCATTTATATGGCTTGACTCCTGTATGTGTTCTCAAATGAATTCGTAGTTGACCTGGCCGGCTGAACGTCTTTTCGCAAAATTTACATTGGAATGGTTTTACATCCAAGTGTATACTTTTGTGAGACTTTGGTACATAATTTGTGGCAAATTCCTTTTTACAAATGCCACATTTAGACGGCATATTCGCTCTTATTGTACAGTATCTTACGGAAGCTACAACCACAATTGTTTGCAGAACAACACTCAAAAACTTTAGAATTGTTACAACTGTCTTGATGGTTTAGATGTGGCACAATATTTTGCAAAGTTTTAACATTGGATACAAGCGTTTTGAGAATGTCTTTACAGAAAGAGAATGTAAATTTTTGATAATCGGCTGAATATTCTTGTGATCTTGAAGGACGTTTACTAAAAAAGTCTGGATTTTTCGTGGATGAGCAAATGGAGTTACTTCCTAACTGAATACAACGAAGTGACAATAAATTTAACTGCACCAATTTATACAATTTTTTTCGCATTTTTATATCGCTGACATAATGTAGCTCGCCAGAATTGTACACTACAAAATTCAGAAGCTTAGGTAGGTAGAACATCAAGCTTGCAATCGGCACTACGTAGGTGTACAAATGGGGCCACCGGAATACTACTGAGCAACAATTTGTAAATGAAATATTCAATTCTTAAGACCAATTTCTTGTTACCAAAACCAAAACGGTACCTAATAATATTGTCTGTATGGTTATTAAGCCTTGAGAAGCTTAATAAAATGCTCTAAGGCTTAAATACGTACTATTGAAGAAGTGAACAGGATTGAAAATAACACTCCTAAGAAGATTACTGCAGTTAATGCATACATGTTAAAAAATTTGCTTGTGAGTTGAATAAGTGTGTAGAATGTGTTTTAGATTATTGCAACCTTGTAATATGCATGTTGAATCTAAGGAATTTTGTGATGACGTTAAGCCTAAAACGTTAAAAATCTTTTTCGACACCAGCTGCAATAGACCTTTCTTGGTGTATTCAAACTTTGTAGGATTTTGCCCCACCATAGCATGCATTCAAACTTTCAAACATTTTGTTCGATTCTAACAGGGACAAGTTGCTGACCCGTTCTTCGGAACTTTGCGTGTACAATGCTTAGAAAAGGGGTTTAATGCGTTTATTCTCTTTCTGTAAAGTTGTTATTACTTCCATTCTGTATAACAGAGAAAAAGAAGCAAAGTTTACTAGGAAATACACATACAAAATGAATATATAGTGGAAGAAAAACGTTATTTAGACGAATGTTAATGTTTCTATGTATCGCGGATTAGGAAAAGAGGAAAACAGGTACATACAAGTTTACATTCATTTTATTTCTCAGGTTTGACTTCATTCATCAAACACCCGCTGTGAGTCTTTTAATCAGTTTTTTCTAGTACACTTGAAAACGTAAACACGCATGTTAAACCATTAAAAATGCTCAATTCGAAAGATAATTTAAAACGTATGTTGTTTCACGAAATATATCGAAACCCAAAGGTTCTCCCGGTTCCATTATTTCAGTTTCTCTTGATAAGACGGTGCTTTGGGAGTCCAAAACTCTAGCAACTTCTCCAACGCTCCAACGACTGATTCCAATGCTAGGCCCAAACTGCATGCTTTGCAATTTTTCGGACCCAATTTTCATAGTAAAGGTTCAAAAGAATTTGTGTTTTTAAATGCACAAAAACAACGAATTTATTGAATTTTGTACGATAAATTTTAAGCTAACTGCCAAATTCAAAACAGTTCATACAAAGCAGACACTTAACCAGTTACACAGCATCAATCAATTTCACCTCAAACTTTCTTTTGTGATATATTCCTGCTGAGGAAATATGCTTGTTCATAGAGCTATTGTTACATATTTAATGTCTTTTCGTGATATTTTAGATGGGTTTTGTAGTCAGTTAACACAACAAATGCCTCCTTACACAATAAACATTTAAATTTATGTTTACCTTCGTGCACTTTTAAGTGCTTATAATAATGGCTCTTAGGTTTAAAATGTTTATTGCAAACAGTACACAAAAACCGTTTGCTACTTTCTAAATGAACTCTCTTATAATGTTGTCTCATGCCAATGAAAGTTGGAAAAGTTTTATGGCAAACTGTACACTCTTCCTTTCCATTTTGAGCATGATGTTGCATTCTATGTCGATTCAAATTGGAGTTTTGAGTAAATGACATGCCACAATCATTACAATTAAATACTTTCTCCTGAGTGTGTGTGGTGATATGACATGATAATGACTTTCCACAAATGAAGCTTTTGTTGCAGAGGTTACAGTTGTATGGTCTTTCTCCAATATGAGCACGGTAATGAGAAATTAAACCTTCTCTGCCTTTGTAGGTTTTTTCGCAAAATAAGCATTTGTGTGTCACTGTAGTTATGTGTCGTTTGTAATGTCTTCTAAAATCCGATCTGTCTGCAAATGCCAATTTGCAAAAACAACAGTCAAATGGCTTTTCTTGAACATGCTTTCTTATATGTGTTTCCAATCCACCTGAAGCTGTATACGAAATTCCACAAAAAATGCATTTGAATGGTCTTTCACCCGTGTGTGTCCTGACGTGACGACTTCGGGCTGCCGAATCAGCAAAACGTTTTTCGCAAATGGCACACGAGAAAGGTTTTTCTCCTGTATGCGTTCTTTCGTGCCCCTGTAAGCCACTCCGTGTCAATAAAACTTTTGCACAAACTTTACAACGAAACTTTTTGGTTCCAGTGTGCTTTTGTAAATGCCGTTTTAAATACTGTTTTGTCGCAAACGCTTTAGAGCAGACGTTACATTTATGTAGCTTGATTCCTGTATGCGTTGCCAAATGATGCTGTAATGTACCTGCCTGACTGAATGTTTTCTCGCAAAACTTACACTTATATGGCTTTACGACTAAGTGTGTGTTTTTATGAAGTTTTAGTGCTTGATTTGTGGTAAACTCCTTTTTGCAAATGTCACACTTGTGTTTCATGTTTATTTTTACAAATAATCAATTTTCACACTTTATGACCACAATAAAAATTAAAGAACTAAAAAGTATTGTGAGAGAGAAAATTTTTATTTTCTGTCTAACCCAATGCTTTAAACTTCTATAAATTCAACAATAAGTATAACGGAATTTTACAAGATTGCTGGCTTTAAATACAAATGGAAAGTTTTGTCTACTTGTAAGAATTGCAAAATATAAATTGCAGAAGCTTCATTTAAGGAAACTTTCAATTATTCTGCACTATCAGTATATACAAATGCGACTACTGACGTTCTACTTACGAACAGTTAAAACCGAAAAACGTATAGGAATCGATTGCAAACCATGCCCTGTGTAGTGTAAGTACAGTGTGTGGAAAGAACTCTGAAGCTTAAACAAGTATTAAAAACTAAATACCTACTCTATTGTAAATTGACTACGTGCAAGAATTGTTGAGAAAGAAATGAAAATGCATATAAGCATCAAGCGTTTACTTTGAGTTAAGTACTTGTATGCATAATACATTCGAAACCGAGTAGTCAATGCAGATTGTACCTTAACCATTTTAAATAACTTTTGTCAGGTAAACCGCAAAAACCTTATTGTTTAATCACAAATGTTTAATATTCTATTCAATATTCAAAAAGATTACGTGTTGCTTATCCATTCCAACCATACCACCTTTATGCATAAACTGCTGAATTCTTAGAAAAAATGTCAGCAACAGAAAGCTTTTTTGGGTTAGAATTTTAATCCGTGAAAAAGAAAATCAAAGAGACAATAAACTCAATGCAGTTCAATGTTGGTTTTGAGAAATTTTTTAGGAAAAACATAGAAGGTTAAAGGAGATAGTAATATGTAACTTTTACCTCTTTAGATTTCAGTATATTTCTAATTGTTTACGAGTATTTAACACAGCTGCTTGTAATAATAGTTGTTTAGTTATATGATAAAATAAACTTAGTTATCAAATAAAAGGTTCACTTTTAAAACTTTAAATAAACTTATAAATGGAAGAATCAATTGCAGACGATCCATTGGTAAATACGGTTTATGTTGTTGAAAATGATAAACTAGGATATAATGTCCAATGTATTACAATTTTAGAAATTCAGATGTAATTGTAATAGCTAAGCTTTGTTTCCACATTGCAAATTTTTTGTGGTCAGTATCATCTGATAAATAACAGGAATAATCTATTGCAGTTACTAAGTACTAGAAAAACTGCTTTTCTTGTCGTTGGTAGTAACACGACTGAATCCAATTCCAATGTCTTCCCAATTCCAACCTTCCAAGAAAAATACGAACACGAAAAACATTTTTGATATCATAACTATACTATATCATTCTCCAATTTTACTGCCACATTTTCAGTTTTTTGAGCAAATGTCACATTTAGGCTTCATGTTTATTGTTGCAG
Organism: Entomobrya proxima; assembly: GCA_029691765.1. Classification (NCBI taxonomy): domain Eukaryota; kingdom Metazoa; phylum Arthropoda; class Collembola; order Entomobryomorpha; family Entomobryidae; genus Entomobrya; species Entomobrya proxima. The sequence continues at coordinate 46,525,875 of CM056172.1, forward strand.
ATAGTCAATTTTAACACTGTAGATGTGCAATGGTATTTTAGTAAAACAAATGTTTTGATGAAAAAATTGAATTACTGTTCAACTCGAAGGCTCACTCTTCTATAAATTCAACAAAAACTCAAGCAAATTTCACAGCATTGCTGGCTTTAAATGCAATTGAAGGTGCAATGTTTTGAACTCTACTTGACAGAATTGTAAAATTTTATTTGCAGAAGTTTAGTTTCATTAAATGTTGATAATTTTCTGTCACTGTGTACTATAAGCTGGTACAAGAGCGTTGGAGTCCATTGCAGTGTCTGGTATACAATATTTTGAAAAACTCCGAGCCTGAAGCTTAACAGGTAAACAAAACTGAACATGAGAAAACCTAATCCATTCTAAAATGACTACATTAAAATCATGCTTAGAAATAAATGAAATGCATATAAGCATCAAGCATTTTTTAAATACTTTAAGTTGCATACTTGTATGCATAATGCATAAAATACTTGAAGCCGTGCAGTCAATTCAAGTTGTACCTTAACCATTTTGGATAGCTTTTGTCAAGCGAACCGCAAAAAACCTTATTGCTTAAGCCGCACAAAGCTTTTTAATGTATTAAAGCTGCATAACATTTTATCCCAACGTACCTGGATGCCTAGTGTTACATTCAATTTTTACAAGCAATACGCGTTGTTCATATTTTCTAAGTAAACCAGTTTTCTGTATATGCTGTTGAATTTGTGAAAATATGTTTAAAACAGAATATTTTTTAGGGTAGAACTTTAATCTGTAGAAATAAATACGACAATCTCAATGCAGTTTAATCTTGGTTTCGAAAAAGTGTTTAAAGAAAAAAAGGATATTTTCTAATTCGCGCAGTCATTTGCAGATATGACTGAGGCAACTGCCAAAATCATGGTTGGCAAAGAAATGAAAAAGGAAACTAAATTACCGACTGCGACGTTATTACAAACAAAAACTAAACACTCTGCTATTAGATGTTAGGTCACTAATCGATTTCAGTCGATCAAACTAGAATGGTATGACGACTCAATTACAATATGGAGACTTTCAAAGAGAATAGTTATAGTTAGTTTTGTTTCCACTTTGAAATTACCTCACCGTATTAAGAGCTGTAACTAGGCTACTACAAGCCATTATTTATAACAATGGATTTCGGCATAGGTATATCATTTATAAGAGTTTAATTAAAAACAATTAATCGCTTAGTTAGTTCGTAGCTTTATTATAATAACAGGTCATATAGTTTTCTGGTTTGTATAAACTTTTAATTTGTCTTTTGTTACTAAAACTTTGTGCAAAATTTGGCATTGTATTGGACCTGGATAGTTGTGATATGTGTCCTTGTGTCACTTTATATTTGCAATTTGGGTAAACTAAACTATATATTTCAAAATATACATTTGTACAATATAAAACTAACGTAGAAATAAGTAAATAAAAAATACAAATAGCAACAATAAAAATACCACCACAAGCACTGAATAAGTGTCAACTTAAAATATAAAACTCCATTGTTGAATTATTTTCCATATCTGAAATATTTGCACATCAAGAAAATTTTGTGAACACAGTTTAATATAATATGCAATATTTGGCCAGTAAAATTAAAACAATAGCTGCTTCACAATTTACTTTTTTTCTACTTCATGTCACTGGAACATTTTCGTTTTCATTCCAATAGTCTTATCTTTGAAACATGTTGAAAATTCATTTCTAGTGGCTTAGGCGTTGAGCTATGTATGTCACTACAAACTCCGAAATGTGGCACACCTTTCAGCTTCTCCATCTTACAAGTAATTCAAGAGATGCTCGAGCAGAGTTTAGCAACATTACAGTACAGTAACAATGTTCCTGTTCAAAGAACTATTCTACCATTTTTAGCGTCTTTTCGTGATGTTTTACGTGGGCTTTGTAATCTGCCAATCCAAAGAATGCTTCTTGGCATAATGAGCATTTAAACATATGTTTACCTTCGTGCACTTTTAGGTGCTTATAAAAATGGCTCTTAGGTTTAAAATGTTTATTGCAAATGTTACAAAAAAACTGTTTATTATGTTCTAAGTGAACCATTTTATAATGTTGTTTCATGCCATTGAGAGTTGGAAAGGTTTTTTGGCAAAATGTACATTCTTCCTTGGCATCTTGAGCATGATGTTGGATTCTATGTCGATTAAAATTGGAGTTTTGAGTGAATGACATGCCACAATCATTACATTTAAATACTTTCTCCTGAGTGTGTGTGGTGATATGACATGATAATGACTTCCCACAAATGAAGCTTTTGTTGCAGAGGTTGCAGTTGTATGGTCTTTCTCCAATATGAGCACGGTAATGTGACATCAAACCTCCTTTGTTTTTGTAAGTCTTTTCGCAAAATAAGCATTTCCATATCACTGTGGTTATGTGTCGATTGTAATGTCTTATAAAATCCGATCTGTCTGCAAATGCCCATTTGCAAAAGCGGCAGTCAAATGGCTTTTCTTGAGTATGTTTCCGGACATGTACTTCTCGTGCCCCTGTACTTCTGTATGATTTCCCACAAAAAGTGCATTTAAATGGAGTCTCGGCTGTATGTGTTCTAACGTGACGATTTCGGGCTGCAGAATCCGCAAAACTCTTTCCGCAATTGGCGCACGAGAAAGGTTTTTCTCCTGTATGCGTCCTTTCGTGGCGTAGTAAGCGACTTCGTGTCACAAAGGATTTTGGACATAACTTGCACTGAAAGTTTTTGTTTCCACTATGCATTTGCTTGTGCAGTTTAAATTGCTGCTTTGTCACAAAGGATTTAGAACAAATGTCACATTTATGTGGTCTGATTCCGGTATGCATGCTCAAATGAGATTGTAGCTGACCCGAATGACTGAATGTTTTCTTGCAAAATGTACACTCATGTGGCTTTATTTCCAGATGTGTGTTTTTGTGAACTTTCAAACCTTGATTTGTGGAAAATTCTTTTTTGCAAATGTCACACGTAGGCTTCATAATTGCTATTGTGGGCCAAGACCCTTGGGAATCGAAGTAAATCTAAAAAATAAATATCTTCATGTGCAATACAGTATATTGCCTAACCCAATTGCTCAAGCTTTCACAAAATTCACAAAAAGTGTAATACTAATATTGTTCGCGATATTTTATCTCGCATTGATTTCACAGGCTTTGAATGCATTTGAAAATGCCACTTAAATTTTGCTCGCCACAGTTGTACAACAGCAGTTGGTTTTTAAAAGGTATATAGTGGTAATTTATAAATTCAAATTCTGTTTTATAGACGGTACAGTGGAACCACAGAAATGTTACTGAATAACAAGTCGAAAGTATATAGCTTAGGCAATTCTTGAAAACCAATCCGTGTTTGTGTGAGTCGGTACCTACTGATGTCGTGCATTCATATTACGCGTTAAAGAGTATTATAAAAAGTGAGGTTGAAAAAGCAGTGTAAACTTTTTTTTACCGTCGCTTGGTGTATACATGAAGTACTGACAACAAATGCGTACATTTTGAATCGAGTCCCAGTGGAATATTTCTGTGCATATTGCACAAAATAAATTCATTTTAGTCCAAATTCGACTAAATTCGTCCAGTTTGTGTGGTTCATTTCAATGAAGCGCTAACAATGTTTTTGACACAAAACTTTTCATGGTTTTCTCACATTTCATCGCAACACAGCATGATATCTAATATTCACTTTGAACAAAATGACTGTCTAGTACAAAGAAAACCTCTGTTTCGGGAATTAAACTAGAAAAAGGGTTCTAGATATACTAACCGCCTTTAAGGTCTCACCCCTCACATTTTGATTCAGTAGGAAAGACACAAATGTTGGCAGGAAAAGGTACGGAATTGAATGCAGTTTTTCAGAATTATCATAGTGCATGCGAATATGAATAGATACTTTGAATCATTGAGGATTAGCAAATGAACTTAAAAGGTACAATCAAATATATGCATACTTTCATTCGTATCAGGTTTAACTTGAAGGAGCACCTACTGTGACTGTGAGTCCTTTCATAGCACTTCATATTTTCCTAATATTTGTATCTTTGAAAGCAAAGGGCCATATTCCCAACCTTATGGAGAGTGGGCCCACGATGCTCCGTGTATACACATATACCATTCGATAGCTCTTGAGGAGTTTATCAAAAGTGTTGCTGGGCACAACTCCGAAAAACGTGATCCATTGAAGTTCAGAGTTTTACATACAAATCCCATGGTACAATTTTTGAGCAAAGATAGAAAACTCAAAATACAGGTAGAAATGCATATAAATCGATAGATTTTTGCTTTCTGAACAATTTTTACACGGGCACTTCAATGTTACAATATTATATGAGCACAAACGACAAGTTGATCCTAACCGTTCAAACACCTGGGTACCAGTGATTTTACTGGTTTACAAATCACATGTAAAACTCCAGTGAGACATTGAAGTGTCTGTGTAAATATTGTTCCAAATACTATAATCTGTCGATTTATATGCATTTCTATCTGTATTTTGAGTTTTCTATCTTGGCTCAAAAATTGTACCGTAGGATTTGTATGTAAAACTCTGAACTTCACTTAGCCAAAAGTGCCAGTGGATCACGTTTTTCGGAGTTGTGCCCAGCAACACTTTTGATAAGCTCCTCAAGAGCTATCGAATGGTATATGTGTATACACGGAGCATCGTGGGCCCACTCTCCATAAGGTTGGGAATATGGGCCTTTGTGTCTAGGCAGCATAATACTGCTACGGTAGCATTGCTACCGTATCTGTCAAGGTTCAATTCAATAGGAATTTTATTCATGGGAGGAGCGAAAAGTCAAATGTAGTATGATGTAAGCAGTATACATTTATGTCCATTTTTTTAGTACAATTAATTACGGGAGCAGCTATGATCAGAAAATGTACTATTTGAAGTAAAAAATAAATCATGTTTAGTTTGAGTTAAGTTTATAGTATTTTAGAAATTTCATTGAGCTCCAACATGGAAGAATTCATGACAGGCTTTCAATTGGCAAGTGAAAACCATGAGCTTGAATGGCAATATGTATGGCGTTTTTGTGATGTAGCAAGACAACAAACAATTTGACAAAATGACAAAGTTAGCATTTCAATCGATGTATGCCTTGGTGCACATTTAAGTGTGCGTATAAAATTGGCTTTATTTTCAATTCTGTTTTGTAGATGCTACCTTGAAATCGTTTATTTTTCAAATATAACACATTATCCCATCACAGCATGATACTTCAGAATCCATGAAAGTTAAAAAAGCATATACGCTGCCATCCAAACCATAGGTTCTGAAAATGGCATGTGTAGCGCCATTTTAAATAAAGAAATTTTACGATATCCTAATTTTTCAAAATTTTAGAAAAGAAGATTTTGCATGCTTGACTTCAACGAGCACCCCCTCTGAGTCCTTTCATTACATTTCCCATAAACCAAACACCCGTATAAAATGTGTAGGCAGCTTTATACCACAGCACATATTTCCAATATTCCGAAAAGGGTTGCGCTCACTCACCCTCTTAGTTTTGAGAAGGGAAGACTAGGGTGAGAGTATTAGTGATATGTACTTACACACATTTCAATTCATTTCCTATTGCATACAAGACTTTACAGCAGCTGCTTTGGACAAAAAATGTTTTGTTTTTGTGCATAATAAATACTCAATTTAAAAAATAATTATTAGTTTCTGGAAACTTCCATTAAATTTAAAATGGAAGAATCCATGAAAGACCAAGAATATGGGTAAATGCCGATCTTGTTCTTTGAAACGATGATCTGGAATGGGATGACAACTCTGTTACAATTTTGGAAATTCCTGAGGTAAAAATTTTTAGCTGAGTTTTGATTTCAAATCTATTTTATTACATAAGTGTTAACAGAGTTTTATTATTTTAATTCTTAAAATAGGCCGAATCCATAAACGATTTTACCCAGGCAACTGTCAATCTTGGCATTCATGTAGGAAAAAAAGAAAAGAATTCCACTGAGGTGTTACTTATGAACTGAAAGGTAAAACCCGTTAACTATAAGTGGTTTTGTAATTTTTTAAAAACTCTATGCTGAAGTATATGTTGTTCTGATTAGAGAATATAATTTTTACAGGAATGATAAATACTCACAGTTTGAGAATGCGTTATTAGGTTGTTGGAACTTTTATGAAATTTAGCCATGGAGGAATTCATGCCAGACGATCAATTGGCAAGTGGCAACTATCAGCTGGAATGGCAAGAGGTAAAATAATCAGCCTAATTGTGTTGCCAAATAAACACTACACCAATTAATGGCATCCATGATTACAGACTTTTAATAATTTAATAACTTTGAAAACTATGTAGTCCACTGAAATTGAAGAAATTACTGAGAAAACTGCAGCTATTGTGATAGACAGAGGAAGGAAAGATATACCTACAAACGCAGAGGTAAAATATACGATTTTTTGTGTTAGGGTCTCAATTTTCAACTGGTTCCAAAAATGTAGAAATCTAAGCTATTATTAACAATTCTGGAAATTTATGACTAAACTTGGTTTTCAAATTGCAAATTTTGCGCATTTATACTATCAGTGTTTTAATATTGTTGAAGTTGGTGCAGTCCGTTGCAAATATTACTGAGGTAACTGCCAATCTTGCGATTGACAAAGGAAGAAAGGAGGAAATTGAAGTTGCCACTGTGACGTTATTTACAAACCCGAAGGTAAAATTCATTTCAATGAATTTTATTCAAATTTTATGTGTTTCAGTCATTTTCACATTCTAGTTTTATTTTAAAGCGAATTTTCCAATCGAATGCAATTTATTTTTATAGATACTGGAAAACATTATCACACAAGCTCTTTATTATTATCATCCCAATATACCAATACATTTTTGGAATACTGTTCAGCAACTTCGTTTAGTTTCCAAGACCTTTTTACAAGCCGTCACACAAACACTTCGACAAAAAAACCAAACTCTGTTCTACCTCACACTAGAGAAAACCAACTCGCTCAACAATTCACCATTGGTAATTGAAGAATTTGGAAAATGCCTGAATAATTTTGTCAATTGGATTCATCCAGATTCTTTAGAATCCCACAAGTGGTATAAAGAGTGTCGACCTCTATTCGGTTTGAAAATTATGGAGGAATATTTTCAAGCGGAAAATCATAACAGTTTGCTTAACTGTTTTCAAAAATGCGGAGAAGATTTGCAAAAACTAGAAATATTTCTGCTACCGCGAGTTAGCACATTTAGGTGTATGTTTCCTCCATACCAGCTACCAGCATTAGAGGAACTATTAATTCACATGGGAGGACCTATTGCAGGAACTACAGTAAAGTATCCAAATGGAAGTATTTTGCTAAACCATTATGACGATATGTATCCCTTGATAAGCTCTTTGTTCAGTGCAAGTTCAAGTTCAGCGCTAAAATGGTTAAAACTGGAAAACATTAAGGCAAACAATTATTCAGGAATTTTGAATTATCCCGAGTTTAGCATGGCACTGCCCCAGTCTATTGCAAAGTTGGAACTAAACCTGAAAATGATTAAAAGTGAACTAGAAATTTTGTTGCAAAATCCTTTTCCAAATCTTACCAGTTTAAAAGTGGCCTTACCCGAAGGAGACACAATTAGAGATACAATTTGCAACTTTTTACATCCGTTCAGGAGCACTCTTGAAGAGTTGGAAATTGTAGAGTTTGAAGAATTTTTAAGTAAAGGGCGTAAACACAAGTGGAATTATCCATTTCCTTTTCCGGCTATTGAATTTCCGAAAATGGAAAGGCTGAAGAGTTTAGGGTTTAGAGGTGCCAATGCTAAATTGCCAGGTAATGCTAACATGGTATCATCAAATTTCCCTGCGCTGGAGAGTATTCATTTGGGTCAACTGGAAACAGAATTGTGTAAATGGATAAAATATTCAACATGTGAAGGCGTAGAAACTGTTGTGCTGAAGTTGCTTAATGAACAGGATTACAACAAAACGAAAAAAGTGTGCATGCTTATTAGCCTGGATAATATGCAATTGTTACATAGTGCATTTCCAAATATGACTAGGCTGACTTTAGAAATGACAGATGAGCTAAGGGATGGACTGCAATACCTTTTTAGGGAAATGAGAGATTTACAATTTTTAAAATTGTGCATTGTTGAACCCTCAGTAAAAAACTCGGATTATTGGGATGCCTTGTTAACTGGAATAACTGAAGAGCGTCTCAAATGTGTCAAAGAATCACTGGATTTCAAAAAAGATACTATTTTGGTAGGGAGTGACGCAGCTTCAGTTTTTATGCTCAATGGTAAGCTAATTGAGTTATATAATATTGTGATTATATTTTTGAAAATTATTTGAAATTATAAATTTTTAATTTTATCGGTTCAGAGTTGCAGGAGCTCCACCTAAGTGCCACAGTTGGCGGTTCTGATGCTTCATTAGAGAACATTTCATTGATTTCGGATTTGGCATTTATACATGGTTTCTGCAAAATGCCCAAATTGCGCAAGTTGACACTAGAAGGAAAGTTTAGTGTGAGTTATAAAGCAAATAAATTGTTTCTATTGCATTTTAGCTATTCGAAGATTTTAAAATAAATTTTCTCTTTTCAGGCATCCGAAGAAATGTGTAGCACATGGAAAAATCAAAACTGTGAAATTTCATGTTAGCAGTAATGAACCTTGTCCGATTATTTAAGGTCTATTATATAGAAGTTATTATTACTCATTTTGTAAGTGTACACTAATTCAAGTCATTTTTTTGAGTTGCTCAAAGTACACACAGGATTAATACAATATAATACTAACGTAGTATCAATTCTAAGAAAACTGAAATAACCATCCATACAAAGTTTAACCACACATAAGAAAAAGTTTATGTCAATTTAATTTGCTTAAAAGTAAATCTTTTTGTTTGTTAAAATAGCTTGAAATCTTGATTGCATTTGGTGCTTAAAATCTTTGGAAGCTTTTAAAAATCTTTTTTAAACTTTGATTTATTTTATTGTGAATTCAAAAACGAATCTAGTGTAAATTTTACAAAGTGTTTTGTTGAAATATTTAAGCAAATAATGCACCAAAAGGAATTAACTAGATATGCAAGAAATCTGTGCACTATGCAAAGAATCTATACGTAAGAGACGTACTTATTATCAAAAATAAAAAATAAAAATATTTTATTTATTTATTAGGCAATGATAAGGTGGAGATCATGGATGACATTTTGTTAAAACTTTAACAACGATTATTTTCGAGCGTTCGGTTGTATACCACAACCGTCATCAGGAACTGAACGGAAACACGATAACATGAACGTATGAAACAATAATATTATTGAGGTTCCGTTTAGATAGATATTTAGATAGTAGATTTTGTAATCCAGCATTTGGAGTGGGACTTCATAATATCTATCATACATGCGCTTTATAATTTGGCAAAAAAACAAACAATTTCTGACAAAATTTGCATTTTACCCGATATTTGCCTTTGTGCGTATGAAAACGGCTTTAGTCTTGAATTCTGTTTTTCAAATGTATGACTTTTCATCTAACATAGCATGATACCTAATAATCCATGCAAGTTAAAGGAACAAATACGCTGACATCCGACCTTAAGACTATTAGCTTCAGAAAGCAGAACACTATGCTATTGTTTTAAAAAAGGTTCAAGGCATCAAATTCACATTTTGAGTCTTAACAGTTTTACTCAATATTACAGAAAAGGGACAGTGGCAACTAGACAAATGAACCCAGTCTTTAAGAAAAGTTTTACATTGATTGAGTAAAACATTTTGAAGTATTACGGATTTAAAAGAGAATAGAATTGGTATTGAGATTTGTATGCAAGTACTTTTCCTTTTTCTTCTCGCAGCCTTGACTTCACCAAACACCCCATCAGAGTCTTTTCATTGCATTTCACATGAACCAAATACCCTTACAAACAAAAATTTATAGGCAGTATCATACCACCCCACGTATATATGGAAGGGGTTCCGCTCACAAGAATTCTTATTTTTATAGGAAGACAGGACAAGGGTAGAAGCATTAGTGGTATGCACTTACACGCATTTTGGTTCATTTTCCATTACATACGAAAGTGTGCAACAGCTGCTCCGGACAAACATTTTTCTGTTTTTGTGCATAATAAATACTTAGTTTTGAAAATATTAATTATCTTGGGAGACTTCCATTAAATTTAAAATGGAAGAATCCATGACAGAAGATCATTTGGCGAATGCCGTGCTTGTGGTAGAAAATAATGACTTGGAATGGGACGACAAGTCTATTACTATTTTGGGGATTCCAGAGGTAAAAATGTACAAAGTTTGCAAAGTTTAGTAGTCAATTCGAGAATTATTTTTGAATAAGTGTAAACAAAGTTTAATTCTTATATTAATTTGTAAATAGGCCCAATCCATAGAAGATCTAACCAAGGCTACTTCCAGTCTTGTCATTGATCAAGAAAGAACAACAGGAAGTTCCACGTCCACTGAGGCATTGTTTGCAAATGCAAAGGTAATACCCAATATATATAATAAGTGGTTTTGTAGTTTTCAGATTTTTTAACAGCTTCTGGGATACAGATCTCAGTTTTGTTAAAAATTATTTTGAAATCAAGTACAATTTGTTTTTTATAGATACTGCAGATAATTATCACAAAAGTTCTTTATTATGATCATCCCAGTAAGCCAATAGAATTCCGTCATACTATTCAGCAACTTCGTCTAGTTTCCAAAAAGTTTTTGAAAGCTGTCACACAGACGCTTAGAAACGAAAATGACATTTTGTTTTATTTGACTCTGGATAAAACCAACTCTCTATCTGATTCACCATTGGATCAAGAAAGTGGAAAATGTCTTGATAAATTTCTCAAACGGATATACTCTACTGATTCTCCCTCCTGGTACAAAGAACACCATCCACTATTCAGTTTGAAAATTACGGAAGAATTCTTTACAGCAGAAAACTACAACAGTTTGCTAGATTGTTTACTAAAATGCGGAGAGGATTTGCAAAAACTGGAAATGTTTCTGCCTGAAAGAGGAAGCACGTTTTGGTGCACGTCTCCGTTTCCCTCATACCAACTGCCAGCATTGGAAGAACTAACTATTCATCTGGGAGCGCCTCTTAATGAAACTACAATAAAGTATCCAAATACAAGTATGTTACTAGGCCATAATGACAACATATATGCCTTGATTAATTCTTTGCTTGTTGCAACCTCAAAACTAAAACGGTTAAAACTGGATAACACCAAGACAAACAATTTTTCGGGAATTTTGAGCTTTTCTGAGTTTTTCCTACCCGAATGCATTGAAAAGTTGGACCTCGAGTTGATAATGGTAACTCCTGAACTTGAAATATTGCTGAATAATCCGCTACCAAATCTTACCAATTTAAGATTTACATTGCCCCAAGGCACCACACATGAGCCAACAGTTTGCAACTTATTGGATGCTTTCAAAACCAATCTTCACAAGTTGGAGATTGTAGAACTTGAAGAGTTGTACCCAAAGCAAGGTTACCTGTGTAATACCTACAAAATGGAATTTCCAATCTTTGCTTTTTCAAAAATGGAAAAGTTGAAAAGTTTGGGCTTTAGAGGTGACAATTGTACACTGTCAGCCGAGACTAATTTGGTATCATCAAGTTTTCCTGCGCTAGAGAAAATTTACTTGTCTCCACCAGAAGCTGAATTTTGCAAATGGGCAAAATCCACAGTATTTGATGGAGTACACACCGTTTTGTTCGAGTTGGGGGATAATAGTTACACATCTTGTATAACTGATATTTGTCGTGCTAACATGCAGTTGTTACACAGTGCATTTCCAAACATGACAAGGCTAAGTCTCAAAATGACTGACGAACTTCAAGACGGACTGCAATACCTTTTCAAAGAAATAACAAGGTTAAAATATTTGAAGTTGTGCGTTTATGCATTCTCTTACGTTTCGTACAAGAAAACTGACTTTTGGGATGCTTTGTTAATCGGAATAACTGAAGAATCCCTCAAAAGCATTAAACAATCTCGGGAAATAAGCTCTTTGAATTGTCTAGAAAATAAAAGTGCAGCTTCTATTTGCATGCTTACTGGTAATTGGACAACCAACTACCAACTGTTGCTATATAATTTTATTATTTATATGTTTTCACTATATTAATTTACACGTATATTTTAATTTTATGGTTTCAGAGCTAGAAGAACTTCACTTGGGTACCGTTTCATCCTGGCCTTCTAATACTGCTTTGGAGGACGTTTCACTGATTTCGGATTGGGCCTTTCTTCACGCTTTTATAAAAATGCCAAAATTAGGCAAGCTTGTGCTAGGAGGCCAATTTAAGGTGAGTGAGGGAGCAAACAGTTTCAAAACCACATTTTACTATACGTAATAAATTAACATTTTTATCATTTCAGGTATCAGATAAAATGTCTGACTTGTGGAAAAATCAATACCACCGTTGCATCTTCCACAGTGAGTGGAATGCAGATACGATTTTATCTGGAGTATAAATGTGTTACTCGGTTTATTTTTAAACTGTATTAAGAACTTTGTGTTTCAAATATAATTAGATTTACGTATCATCATCTCACAGATTGAATGAAAGAATAACTGCTTTTTTGTGTAAAAGTATAAACGGTTGAATAAGTGCCGAGTTCATTAAAGTTGCAATCTGTCGGATAGTTATTAGCTCGCTGATTTGCAGAGGAGCTATTTAAGCAGTAGTGTGTCCGCACGTCTGTCTACTTCTTTTACGACTAATAGTTTTTTTCAAATTTTTAAAAATAAGTTTAAAATATAATTTTTTATCAAATAATTACGTAAAAATATAGTATATTTAAGCAGAAGTGTGTCCGTCTGTGACCATAGCAGCGAGCATCTTTTAATGTTTACCATGGATGTTTATTATGTGCAATGATTTTCACGAATTAAAGTTTTTTGATAAAAAATTAAGATTGAGTACAAATTTCCGCCCACATAAGTTTATATTCAAATTAATAATTTTAGTGTAATTGAACAGTATATTATGATATGAAGTATGTTTATTTATAATATTTGCAAGCAGTCAAATCTGGTGAATTTCAACGATTATGCATATTCAATTTAAATCAGTTTGCCTTTTCAGTGACATTTAAAAAGCAAAACTTTGACTGAATCATGTATAATACATAGTATAAACACAAAATAGCAAGAATGTATTAATATTAAATTTAATAAACCATTGGCAAATGGACATTATTAAGAATCGAAGATGGTTGACAAACGCAAAGTTAAATTTTAACAAATGGACATCATATTCAACATATGAAGGATTATAAATCGTTGTGCTGAAGTTGCTTAATGTGCAGGATTACAACAAAACGAACAAAGTGTGCAAGCCTATTATCTGTAGCCGGGAAAATATGCAATTGTTACATAATGCATTTCCAAATATGACCAGGCTGACTTTAGAAATGACAGATGAGCTAAGGGATGGACTGCAATACCTTTTTAGGGAAATGACATTTTTACGATATTTAAAATTGTGCATTGTTGGCACCTCAGTTAAACACTCGGATTATTGGGATGCCTTGTTAACTGGAATAACTGAAGAGCGTCTCAAATGTGTCAAAGAATCACTGGATTTCAAAGAAGATACTGTTTTGGTGGAGAGTGACGCAGCGTCAGTTTTTATGCTGAATGGTAAGGAGCATCTTTTTTTGTGACTGACCCCCCAAAAATGTCACCCTTTTGAATTCAATTGATACTATGTTTGCTGCATAGCCTATCTGAGGGTAAGAAGAAATCAAACCGACTTTGTCCGATTTGTTGCGTGCGTTAGCCAAAAATCACAATTTTTGAAAACTAAAGGTACGTTGGTAGTTTAGTATATTTTGCTGTTTTATGCATGGCTTTATAGGTTTAAATGTGTATGTAGAAGATATAACTTACCAATTGCATTGTTTTAAATACAACATGTTAGCTGTAGTGCTTAATCCGCCATTGTTATACAACGATACTTAAAACGTGAATTTTCTAACTTTGTCATATTACGTGGTAGCCGGCTAATTTATTAATGCCCATGTACTAGACCATAAACCTACTCGATTACAAAAAACTTCATTTGAAAATCTTTTGTCTGTGGGAAGATATGAACTTTTCAAAAAATTCGGGTCCTCCACTTCAGTGTGTATGGTTTCTAAAAATTGACATAAATCCAGAGTTTTGGGTCTGATTAGAATGATCGATACCATTTATGAAAGCCCATAAACTGCTTATTAATTCAAATATCATTACACAATGCATCAACCTTTCAAACGGCAACAGGAAGTCCTGAGGCTGAAAAGGCTCATTACCAAGCGTGCTTCCGGTTTCACACAAAATTAATTTTTTCTCAGTTCACGGGACACAAATCGAAAAACTAAAAAATACCCATCCTAGATAAACCGATTGCACACATTTTAAAACTAGTTTCAAGGAAAAATTCGAAAATACGAAAAAATGGTGCACAACTTTGTCAATCAATTTTGAATTGGCATGCAATACCATACTTCAGTATTTTACGAATAAACCTTACAATTCGAAGTTTTATATAATTAGGCTTACATTTTATTCAAATCTAGTACAAAAACGTTTGGATGTTGAAATGTTTGGATTCTATGGGTAACAATGACGGGTGAAAATCAGTTTGCACCCCAAAGGTATTAAGCACATGTCACGAAGGTACATCTAAATGAAGGACTAATGTAGGGCTATTGGAACCTCTGTACGGCGGACGAGATTCCGTAGGACTTTAGAGAACGGTCCCGTTGTAATCAAAAGTGTGCCAGAATTGCACAAAAATGTCCATATTTCCTAATGTACAAGGTGTCTCGTAATATTGCGTCACCCATAAATAATTCAAAGATCAGCATTTGTCCAGAAGTAAATATGGATGATAATTGCTGATTTTAGTCTCTCTAATGACCCCTAAACCAATGGTCTTGTGCAGGTAGTATAAAAGTTATGTCCACTTAGGTGAATCCAGTTGCTGAAGTTGTGCTGGAGTCAGGTACCAACCATGCCATTTTCAAAACGTAATAACTTTGGACATATTGATCAGATCAAGGTGAAATCTTGACTAAAATCAATCTGTTTGCTTGTTTTATGATTCTAGAACAAAAACTCGACTTTTTGTTTTTGGGCCAAAAATGGCCATTTTTGGATATCGATATTATTGGATATGGATTTTGTAATCAGAACTTATTTTTTGCCACGTTTTTGTACTAGATTTGAATAAAATGTAAGCCTAATTATATAAAACTTCGAATTGTAAGGTTTATTCGTAAAATACTGAAGTGTGGTATAGCATGCCAATTCAAAATTGATTGACAAAGTTGTGCGCCATTTTTTCGTATTTTCGAATTTTTCCTTGAAACTAGTTTTAAAATGTGTGCAATCGGTTTATCTAGGATGGGTATTTTTTAGTTTTTCGATTTGTGTCCCGTGAACTGAGAAAAAATTAATTTTGTGTGAAACCGGAAGCACGCTTGGTAATGAGCCTTTTCAGCCTCAGGACTTCCTGTTGCCGTTTGAAAGGTTGATGCATTGTGTAATGATATTTGAATTAATAAGCAGTTTATGGGCTTTCATAAATGGTATCGATCATTCTGATCAGACCCAAAACTCTGGAGTTATGTCAGTTTTTAGAAACCATACACACTGAAGTGGAGGACCCGAATTTTTTGAAAAGTTCATATCTTCCCACAGACAAAAGATTTTCAAATGAAGTTTTTTGTAATCGAGTAGGTATATGGTCTAGTACATGGGCATTAATAAATTAGCCGGCTACCACGTAATATGACAAAGTTAGAAAATTCACGTTTTAAGTATCGTTGTATAACAATGGCGGATTAAGCACTACAGCTAACATGTTGTATTTAAAACAATGCAATTGGTAAGTTATATCTTCTACATACACATTTAAACCTATAAAGCCATGCATAAAACAGCAAAATATACTAAACTACCAACGTACCTTTAGTTTTCAAAAATTGTGATTTTTGGCTAACGCACGCAACAAATCGGACAAAGTCGGTTTGATTTCTTCTTACCCTCAGATAGGCTATGCAGCAAACATAGTATCAATTGAATTCAAAAGAGTGACATTTTTGGGGGGTCAGTCACGAAAAAAGATGCTCAAGTTATTTGAGATTATTGAGATAGTTAATATTGTGACTAGGTAGATTTTTGAAACTTATTTGCATTTATTAAATTTTAATTTTATCGATTCAAAGTTGCAGGAGCTCCACCTAAGTGCCACAGTTGGCGGTTCTGATGCTTCTTTAGAACCAGTTTCATTGATTTCGGGTTTGGCATTCATACATGGTTTCTGCAAAATGCCGAAATTGCGTAAGTTGACTCTAGAAGGACAGTTTAGTGTGAGTTATGAAACAAATACATTGTTTCTATTGCATTTTAAATATTGGAGTATTTTAGAATATAAACTTCTCTTTTCAGGCATCCGAAGAAATGTGTAGCGCATGGAAAAATCAAAACTGTGAAAATTTATAAATTTTAGAAGAAATGAACTTTGTTTGAAGTTTTAAGTGCTATCAATAAAAATGATTCTTACTCGCTTTCTAAATGAACAATAACCTAATAAGCTTATTTATACCGAGTTGTCCAATGTACGCGCAGGAGTATTACAGTATAGTACAATAAAAATGTTTGTAGATTTTGTAATCTAGCGCTTGTTGTGTGAGTTTGTGATGTATTTCTACGTACGCTTTGTAATTTGGCAAATCCCACAATCAATTTCTGACCAAATTAGCAATTCAACCGATGTATGACTTTGTGCACATTTTATAGCGTATTAAAGGGGTTTTAGTTTTGATTTCTGTTTTTTCAAGCATATCACGTTTCATTCCAGCACAGCATGATACCTAATAATCCATGCAAGTTAAAGGAACAAATACGCTACTATCCCAACCATAGAAAATAAGCCTCAGAAGATAGAATCTTTTGAATAGAATTCTATTTTTTGAAAAAAGGTTCAAGGCATCAAATTCACATTTTGAGTCTCAAATCAGTTTGGCTAAATTTTACAAAAAAACAACACTGCCAGGAACGCAATGAATCCAGTCTTGAAGAAAACTCTTACATTGATTCAGTAAAAATGTATTAAAGCATTATGGGTTTGGAAGAGAACGGAATTAGTATTGAGATTGGTTTGCAAGTATTTTTCCTTTTTCTTCTCAGCCTTGACTTCAACACTCACCCTCAAAATCTTTTCATTACATTTTACACGAACCAACTACCCTTAATAAGAAACATGCGTAGGCAGCCCAATACTGTACAACATATTTCTGAATAGGGTTCAGCTCACTAGAATTCTTATTTTTGAAAGGGAGGACAAGGGTAGAAGCATTAGTGGTATTGACTTACACGTATTTTTCTTCATTTTCCATTGCATACGAGAGTGTACGACAGCTGCCCTGGACAAACATTTTTCTGTTTTTGTGCATAATAAATACTCAGTTTTGAAAATATTAATTATTTTGGGAAACTTCCATTAAATTTAAAATGGAAGAATCCATGACAGAAGATCATTTGGCGAATGCCGTTCTTGTGGTAGAAAACGATGACCTAGAATGGGATGACAAGTCCATTACAATTTTGGGAATTCCAGAGGTAAAAGTGTTATAAGGTTTTGTTTCCAATTTGAACAATTCTTTGAATAAGTGTTAACAGAATCCTTTTTTGAATTATTTTTTGAAATAGGCCGAATCCATAGAAGATCTTACTCAAGCAACTGCTGGTCTTGTCATTGATAAAGAAACGCCAGAAGAAAATTCTTCTGATGCGTTATTTGAAAACTTGAAGGTAAAACCCTACAGCCATAATCAGTGTACTATAATTATTTTTAACCGTTATTTACTTAATAACATTTAGTCATTCGTCCCGATATGATTTCATAGTATATTTTAAAGTATGAGTTCACATTTCTTAGCAAAATTATTGTACAAACAACTACAATTTGTTTTTGATAGATACTGGAGATAATTATCACAAGAGTTCTTTATTACGATCATCCCAATAAGCCAATACAATTCCGTCATACTATTCAGCAACTTCGTCTAGTTTCCAAGAAGTTTTTGGAAGCTGTCACACAGACGCTTAGAAACGAAAATGACATTTTGTTTTATTTGACTCTGGATAAAACCAACTCTCTATCTGATGCACCATTGGTTCAAGAAAGTGGAAAATGTCTTAATAAATTTCTCAAATGGTTATACTCTTCTGATTCTCCCTCCTGGTACAAAGAACACCATCCACTATTCAGTTTGAAAATTACGGAAGAATTCTTTACATCAGAAAACTACAACAGTTTGCTAGATTGTTTACTAAAATGCGGAGAGGATTTGCAAAAACTGGAAATATTTCTGCCAGAAACAGGAAGCACGTTCTGGTGCAAGTCTTCATTCCCATCGTACATACTGCCAGCATTGGAAGAACTAATCATTTATCTGGGAGCGCGTATCAATGAAACTGCAATTACGTATCCAAATAACAGTATGCTACTAAGCTATAACGACAACATATACCTCTTGATAAACTCTTTGCTTGTGGCAAGCTCGAAGTTAAAACGGTTAAAACTGGATAACAGAAAGACAAACAATTTTTCTGGGATTTTGAGCTTTTCTGAGTTTTTCCTACCTCCTTCCATTGTAAAGTTGGAACTGTATCTAATAATGGTAACTTCGGAACTTGAACTACTATTAAAGAATCCGCTACCAAGTCTTACCAGTTTAAGATTTACGTTACCCAAGGGCACCACGTATCAGCCAAGAGTTTACAACCTATTAGATGCTTTCAGTATCACTCTTCAAGAATTGGAAATTGTGGAACTTGAAGAATTGAACCCAAAGCAAGAGTACAAGTGTTGTACCTACCAATTGAAGTTTCCAATCTTTCGTTTTCCAAAAATGGAAAAGTTGAAAAGTTTGGAGCTTAAAGCCTTCAAATTTGACCTGCTAGCCAACGCTAGCTTGGTATCGTCAAATTTTCCAGCGCTGGAAAGAATTCATTTGATTCCGACAGAAGCTGAATTTCACAAATGGACTAAATGTTCAGTATATGATGGAGTACACACTGTTCTTTTCGAGTTGGGGGATGATAGATATAACTCATGTACAATATCTATTAGTCGTGCGAACATGATGTTGTTACATAGCACATTTCCAAACATGACTAGACTAACACTAAAAATGACTGATGACTTTCCGGATGGACTGCAATACACTTTTAGAGAAATAAGAAAGTTAAAATATTTGAAATTGGATGTTTTTGACACCTCGTACGTTTGGCACAAGAAAACTAAATATTGGGATGCCTTGTTACTTGGAGTAACTGAAGAATGCCTCAAAAACATAAAAAATTCTCCTGAGATAAACGTTGAGACTTGTCTGGAAAAAAAGGATGCAGCTTCCATTTGCATGCTTACTGGTAATTGAATAATCAATATTTGTTACAAAATTTAATTATTTATATGTTGACTTATTATATTAACATGTATTTTTTAATGTTATGGTATCAGAGCTAGAAGAACTTCACTTGGGTACCGTTTCGTCCTGGCCTTCTAATACTGCTTTGGAGGACGTCTCACTGATTTCGGATTGGGCCTTTCTTCACGCCTTTATAAAAATGCCAAAATTGTGCAAGCTGGGGCTAGAAGGTCGATTTAAGGTGAGTAAGGAAGAAAATACTTTCAATACTACATATTCTTGTGTACTAATAAGTTAACTTTTTTATCATTTAAGGCTTCAGACAAAATGCGTAATATGTGGGAAAATCAATACAACCGTTGCATTCACCACACTCAGGGGAATGAAAGTATGATTTTATCATAAGTACAAATGTATTACACGGTTTATTGTAAAACTTTATTTTAGATCTTTGGCTTCAAACTTATTTAGTTTTAACTTTCGTTATCTAACAAAAAAATGAAAGACTATTTAATTTTTGGTGTAAAAATGTAAACTTTTGAATAACTTGCATCTATCCGATAAATTTTATAATGTGCAATGGTTATCCCGAACTGCGACTTCTGACAACAAATTAAGATTGATTACAAGTTTCTTTTCGCAAAATTATATGTATTCAAAATACTAATTTTGGTGTAATTGAAATTAAACAATAGAATATGATATGAAGTATGCTTATTTACAATTTCATAAGCAGTGAAATCTGCTTAATTTTTATAATGTAACACGCTGAGTTTGAATGATTTTGCACCATCGGTTAGATTTTAAAAGGAAAAATAACTTTTACTGAACCCCGGTATATTACATAATATCAACACAAATTAACACAAATGTAGTAATATTTTTTTATAAAAACCCATAAAATAACCATAGCAATAATATACAAACATAATGTGTAAATTTAAAAAACGTAAAGATCTTTTGTTAAACTATTTTTGAATTTGGTATGTACTCTTTGCAATATTATATATAATTTACAAATAAAACATTTAGTATTACTTTTACTGTATACTTGACAACCATATTTACTTTCTGGTTTACATCAGCAGTAAATTTTTTTGATTCACATTTTTTAAAAAAATTTCTTGAAAATTACATAAACACATAAGTGCAGATGGAAATGTTTTTGTGAAAAAATTATCCAAACATCTTTATTGCTTTTTCGTGATATTTTACATGTGCTTTATAATCCGTCAAAGCAACAAAAAATTCCCCGCAAAATAAGCACTTAAATTTATCTCTACCTTCGTGCTTCTCTAGATGCCTATTTAAGTTCTCCTTAGTAGTATATACATTTTTGCAGATATTACACTGGTATTGATTTAATCTTTTCAAATGCACAAATTTGTGTTCCCTTAAAGCTTCAACCGTGGAAAACTTTTTCTGACAAACTGAGCACTCTTTAACCTGGTTTTGGTTGTGATGACGCATTTTATGTGTTTTTAAATTGGTCCTTTGAGTAAATGACTGGCTGCACTCATTACACTTGTACAATTGCTCTTGAGTGTGCATGGTGATATGACACGACAAGGATTTTCCACAAATAAAACTCTTGTCACATAAGTTACAAAAATATGATCTTTCACCGATATGAGCACGATAATGAGAAAACAGTCCTCCTTTAGTTTTATAAGTTTTATCGCAAAACAAACACGTCAAGGTAAATCCTGGTGTTTCATGCCGTTTTACATGTCTTCTGTAATCCGAAGCATCTGCAAAGGACCACTCGCAATACAAACAATTGTATGGTTTTTCCTGAATGTGTTTTCTTACGTGGACGTCTAATGCAGTAATGCAGGTATACGAAATTCCGCAAAAAATGCATTTAAAGGGCTTTTCACCAGTATGTGTCCTTACATGACGATTTCGAGCAGCCACGTCAGCAAACTTTTTCTCACAAATTGCACATGAGTAAGGTTTTTCGCCCGTATGTGTCCTTTCGTGATAACGTGCACGAGTCTGATGCGCAAATTGCTTTGGACAAAATCTGCACTGAACTCCATTTTCACCCGTGTGAACAAATGAATGGACCTTTAATGAACTATTTCTGGCAAACGCTTTTGAGCAAAATTCACATTTGTAAGGTTTGATTCCTGTGTGCACACGTAAATGGTTTTTTAATCCCCCGGACTGACCAAATGTCATTTTACAAAAGTTGCATTGATACGGTTTAACTTTTAGGTGCATTCTTTTGTGACGTTGTAAGTTTCGACTTCTAGCAAACGTTTTTTCACAAACGTTGCATTTATGGCCCATGTTTGATGCTTATATATCACACAGCGAAACAAACCAAAATTTAGTAGTTTTAAAATTTTATGTATCATGTTTTAAGCACATTATGTCTATCACCAAGTGAATTTGTAGAAATAAGAAGATGTCCCAGCAAAGTTGTGAGCTGAATAAGAAATAAAAAACTGGGTTATATGCGCAGTAGTTTAAGATTATTTTGTGTTTTTGTTTTACCTGCTGAATTAAAAAGCCCTAGGCTATGCAATCTTGAAATAAAAAAGCTTCACAAAAAATTATGAGTAACAAGTGTAAAATCGTTCCCTTATTTTCCGCTTGACCAAGCTCTCTGCTCACGCAGTTTTACCCTTTCCCTGCTTACGGTGAATGCATACTAGATTGCTTGGCGTAAGATATATTGGCCAAGGGCTAAGCCAGCGTAATATATGGTTTATACACAATATGTTTCAATGACCTTGAATCTGCAAACCAATATATTACTCGATTACTAATCGAAACCCAATTTGAAATGCCCAGATGTTGAGCTTGGTATTCCGGACGATATGCAAGTGCATCATTTTTTGCTACTCACACTCAGTGCATATACGCTTGCTTTGTATGTACAAACCACAATTTCAAATCTGTTTAACATTTTTTGCATAATATATTTTTGGTTTTGTTGTACATTTTTATACGTCTAATATTATCCAATTTTTTCAAATCCATTTGGTAGCAAAACGAACATGCTCCTTTAACCAAATATTTTTTCCATGCACACATTCCTCAAAATTGATTCTGGGTATTCGAATTGTGCATAGGCATAGGTTTTTTTAAATTTTAATAAAGAAATGCATGTTGCTTGCCATTATTATTCTAATAAACTCTGTCTAGTCTGTCCATACATACTGAGAGAGCACTGCTTTCATTTTAGAACGATTTTGAAATTATTGTATTTTTGTGTTGTCAATACGAATATTTTCTATATTACAAAAAAAAGACCACAAAATATATGAAAATAAATGCAGTTTTGGATGAAACTGAGTGAGAGTAAATATCAATGTTTGTAGTAGGTATTATGCATTAGCAGAAGAACGGATATAGAGTGTGTTTATGTGCAACAGCATAACCGATAGAGAGTTTTCATATCTTTGTCTTCTCAAGCTTGACTTCAATCTTCAATGCACCCCCGCTGTGAACCTTTTCATATCATATAATTTCCCAACTACCCTTCAAATCAAAAAGGTATAGACAGCAAAATACCGTTCCATTTCTGTAAAAGAGTCACTCTTTCAACTCACCAGAAACCATAATCTCGGGAAAAGAGCTAGGAGTAGGGGAACAATGAAAATGGTATTACCTACTCAGATTTCAGTACATTTCATAGTGTACGTGAGTGTACCGCAGCTGCTCTGGAAAAACAAAAATATTCTTTTTACGTGTAGAATTTGTACACACTTCAGAAATAAGTTTTTAAATTTTTGAAACTTGCATTAAGTTTGAAAATGGAAGTATGCATAAAAGACGACCGATTAGCAAATGCTGTTCTTGTAGTTAAGAATGATGAACTGGAGTGGGAGGACGACTCCATAGAAATTTTGGGGATTTCAGAGGTAACTTTGTCAAGCATAAACATTGTGTTTTTATAAACAAGTGTTGATAGATGCTTAAATAAATAATTTTGTTAACAGAGAGAACCCATAGAAGACCTTACTGAGGAAACTGCCAGGCTTGTTATTGATCAAGAAAATGGAGAAAAAAATCCTACAGAAGCGTTATTTTCAAACACAAAGGTGAAACATTTATGTTGGAATTATCCGTGTTTTTGAAATTTTACAAGTTTGGCAGTGTTCTTGAAACATTAAGCTATTTATGTAACTATTAAATTTGGTTTTGGCAGATACTGGAAAAAATTATTACAAAAGTTCTTTATCATTATCATCCCAACAAGCCAATACATCTTCGTCGCACTATTCAGCAGCTACGCTTGGTTTCTAAACAGTTTTTGCAAACCGTCACACAAACGCTAAGAAAGAGAAACCAGATATTGTTTTATTTGACACTTGACAAAACCAACTCGCTAAATTGTGCTCCATTGGTTAAACAAGAATATAGAAAATGTCTGAATAATTTTATGAATTGGGTTTATCCTGATTCTTCTGATTCCCTCTCATTGTACAAAGAGCACCGTCCGCTATTCAGTTTGAAAATAATGGAGGATATTTTTCAGGAGGAAAATCATGACAGTTTTCTAAACTGTTTGTTCAAGTGTGGCGACGATTTAAAAAAACTAGAATTATTTCTGCCACAAAAAGTGTTCAAGTGCATGTTTCCTGAATACCAGTTATTACCAGCACTAGAGGAACTAACCGTTCATCTAGGAGGACCAATTGTAGGGCACTCAATAAAATATTCAGATGGGCACTTTTCAGAACAAGGTGATAACTACACTTATTACTTGCTAGATTCATTGCTCACTGCAGCTTCTAATCTTAAACGGTTAAAACTGGAAAACCTGAAAACTGAAAAATATTGCGGAGTTAGTGGTCATCCAGATTTTGATATAGTTCTGCCGGAATCCCTTGAAAAGTTGGAGCTTGATCTGAAAATGACCCTCTGGCAACTCTTAATATTTTTGAAGAATCCACTTCCAAATCTTACCAGTTTAAGGTTTGCGCTACCCGAACGCTCTGTGCTAAAAGTTAGCGAAATATTAAACAGGATCAAAGCTACTCTCCAAGAATTGCAAATTGTATGCTATGAACACTTGACACCCGAAGATCATCCAATGCCATATCCAGCATTTCGTTTTCCGCAAATGGAAAAGCTGAAAAGTTTACAGTTTAATGGAGCAAGTTGTCAATTAGAAAATAATGCAGTTTTTCTGTCATCTTATCTTCCAGCACTGGAGAAAATTTATTTGGTTCAACAAGAGTCTGAATTTCACAAGTGGATGAACTTTTCAATTTATGAAAATGTACACACTGTTGTGTTGCAGTTGGTTATGGAAGATTTTTGGAATTACCCAACAAAAACGTTGCCTATTAATTGGGAAAACATGCAATTGTTACATGGTGCGTTTCCAAATGTGAAGAGACTGAGTTTGAAAACGACAGATGCGCATGAGCTAGAGGATGGTTTGGCATATATTTTTGGGGAAATGACACAGTTGAAGTACTTGAAACTGCATATTGTTATAACTTACTCTAAATATTACTCCGATTATTTTGACTCTTTGTTAATGGGAATTACTGAAGATCATCTGAACAGCATAAAGAAATCCTCTGAAGATAAAGAGCAGACAGATATAGAAAACAGTAGCACAACTTCCATTTGTATGCTAAATGGTAAATTAGTCAGCAAAATACATATTTATTGTTTATTTTATTTCAAATTATTATATTTAACTTCTATGCAATTTAGAGTTACAAGAACTTAAATTGGTCGCCACCGAAACATTTGAGCAGGATTCATTGATCTCGGATTTGGTGTTTGAACATGCTTTTCTTAAAATGCCAAATTTGCGCAAGTTGCAGCTAAAAGGACAATTTTGGGTGAGTATTTTAGAAGAAGCAGGACAGCGTTTATGTATTAAGATGCTCTACAAATACCTGTTTTTGTTTCAGGCCTCGGATGAAATGTATGACAAGTGGAGAAAGCAAGGCCGTTTTCTTTTCCAAACGTAGACTGCAGTCTACGGTGATTATAATATCTCATGATGAAGTATTGATAACCGACAATGGTTTTATATAATAAATAAGGCTGAACAAAATTATGATTTTAATTCAAGTACAAATTTATCCTGTGGTTTGGTTTGTGTTTGTATTTATATTTAAAACAATTAGTTTTGTAAATACTCTGGTATATTTGACAATAACATAGTTTACGCTATCAACACTATACACCAGACTGATTAAATGAATGAAAAAGATTGATCAACAATATACGTATCCATAATTTTGTTTGGATTGTAATATGAAAATGTAAGCTTGTAATGAATATATAAATTACGTAATTCAAATAAGCTTGGTTTAATATTTTTTGCAGCAATCAATCTTGCTTGATATTTTTAATACTTTATATTATTTGTTTTTGTGAAAAAGTAGTTCAACAGCTAGCCCATCTTTCTTACTGAGCACTCTAAAGGATCACAATGATCTAAATGATTCCTGAGAAATATTGATCACATAAACTCAACATAATACAAACGTGTCAGTTTTTCTAAAACTGATTAATCATTATATATTACAAACACACGTATACTTGTAAACTGTGTGTAATGTAAGCTTGAGTTTGAAAAAGGTATTTAAATTTTATTGATTTTGTATGATTTAAAAAGTTTGTAAACACTTTCTGCAACACTACGTATAATAATATTATGCACATTTTGCAAATAAAATGGTTATCGCAATTATTAATTCCTTCTATTTGGCTGACAATCACTGCTACGTGCATTTACTAAATTTTCTGCACCCTTTAATTGAGTTTGGAAGATCATGCAAAATATTTTGTGGGTTTAAATTGAACATGTTTCTAATTTTTGACAATTCAGTGTGACTATATGACAAGATTAAGTTTTTAACGCATACATCCCACAAAAACTGTTGTGAACCTTTTTTCCTCAAAGAGTACGAGTTTTTATCAAACAATGCATAATATTGCTTATCTATTTAAAACAAATCCTGCTTGTGCAAGCAAAGTACTGACAGATTGTTAAAAAATGGTTTGGGATGTGATATACATTTTCCTGTCTATACAATTGCATCCTGAATAAAAGAACATCAAAGCTTTGAAATTTTTAAAGGCACAAGAAAAAATACGAAGGTAAATATCATTTTGAGCAAACTGTTATTCAAAGTGTCGTGGCATATAATGGAGAAACAGGAATGCAAAGCAGGTAAAGAGTTTTGTATGAACATTATCACTCGTTTTACTTCTTTTACTTCTTAGGCATTCTTCTTCTGTCATACCATCACACACACAGGAAAACATGCGCAAGTGTGCAAGCATGCTATTCACTCAAAATGCCAATTAAAAACAACATAAATGCAGACACCACGAAAATTTTTATCAATGCAAAGTTTGCAAAAAAAAAAACTTTTCAGGCAATGAGTGCTTTGAATAATAAAATTCACTACTTCTGTAGTTTTTGCAAAAAGGAATTCAGTAACAAGGCCAACTTTTGTAGTAATTTAGAAGTGCACGAAGGCAAACTAATGTGTTTAAATTTTCACTATGCAAAAATTTATTTGATGTGGGGGTAGATTCCAAAGCACATGTAAAATGTCACGAAATGGCATCACGGTTGTTGAAATAATATTTTAGGCATGAATATTTCCATTGAAATATTTAATAATTGTGTCCGTATTTTTGTATATACAATATATATAGCTAGTAATTTCCGTTAGCTTGCCCAGAATAACTCTTTTGTATAATTATTTTATTCTCTATAATTCTGCATTTGAAAATGTTTTAACAAATTAAAACAGAGATAATCCTAAGTAAAAGTTATGTACTATGTTTTAGAATTAAATTGTTATAAATGAGAGTTTAAATATTTGATCTAAAAAGGTTCAAAACTCCTAATAATCTACTTTTGAGATCGGGAAGTGTTGAAAATGAATGATTTGTAAAATAAAGATCATTGATAGCTACATAGTAGCGTAATAAGAACAACTTGATATTGCATGCATCATACTAATTAGTATTCATATATGTTTAGTGTAAAAATGCCACGAAATGACAATTAGTTTTACAGCTTAATTTTGCGTACGCATTTTTAGTGTAGGTTCTTCTAGTACCTTTTTGATATCATCTGAACTTTTACAGTTTTACTACGTTTGATTTCAATTTGACTTCGTCACAATTACAAACAACAATTTTAGCAAAAATAATAATTTTTACATTAATTTGCAACAATAAAGAAGTACTACACATTTGATAAAATCAACCGCAAAATATCCAGTATTTGTCGCACACAAAAAATACCCAGTAGTTTAAACATATTTTAATTTTAAACAATGTTGTATTTTCTATTCACCCTGTAAAACAATTAATTTGAACAAAATAATGTAAACGCTGCTACAAATCAAATACCCTTTTATTTACCATGTTGAGTGATGATGGTTGAAAGAATGGAACTTTGAAGCATCACCAGGAAAGTGATAAATACAACTAACTGCTCGCTACAATTTCAATTTCTGTACACTTTTGTGCAAAATTATATTGTAACTTCTTTCAGTCCTATTTACAATCTCCTGTTGTATGTACAAACGTCACAAAATATTTTATTTTGCAGCATAGGAAACGCATTTATACTGATTCTTCCATACGTCACACATTTCGTCAGAGGCCTGAAACAAAATATATCAAACTATATTTTGCATCCTAAAAAACAAGCTAAATTCAACTTTTTAACAACAATAAAAAATTTTATCGCAAGTAACTCACACTAAATCCTCCTTCTAGGGTCAACTTGTACAATTTTGGCATTTTCAAAAAGGCATGTACAAAGGCCAAATCGGAAATCAATGAAATGTCCGGACACCCTACGGTGGCACTTAAGTGAAGTTCTCCCAATTCTAAAGTCATAAAACAGTGGAATTAAAATTAATCTAAGCAAAAGTATTTTTGGATTAAATACAATAACTTTATTTACTCACCAGTAAGCATTCGAAGTGAACCCAGATCATTAGTTTCCACAATAACCTCTGGCGATTCTGTTAGGTTGGCAAGGTTTTCCTCAGTAGTTCCAATTAACAAAGCATCCCAATAATCCGAGTTCTTTACTGAAGTGTTAACAATGCACAATTTTAAAAACTGTAAATTTGTCATTTTCCCAAAAAGATATTGCAGTCCATCCTTCAGCTCATCAGTTATTTTTAACGTGAGCCTCTTTACATTTGGAAATGCACTGTGTAACAATTCCATGTTTTCCCGGCTAATTGGCATTGTTTCAATTTTGCACTTTTGTTTCTTAACCAATTCCAACTGAACAGTGTTTACTCCAAAATAGTTTGAAGATTTTGTCCATTCCTGATATTCAGCTTGTTGTTGAGCCAACTTAATACTCTTCAAGGAAGGAAAATTGGATGATAGCTTGACAGCTTTGGTAAACAATATTGCGTTGGTAGCACTAACCTCTAAACTTTTCAACTTTTCCAATTTTGGAAAAATAATTGCTGGAAATGGAAGTGGAAATGGGGAACAACGTGGTTTTAACTCTTCAAGTTCTACAATTTGCAATTCTTGGAGAGTGCTTTTTAACGGATTTAAAAAGTTCCAAACAAGTTCTTTAGATGTGGTTCCTTCAGGTAGGGCCATTTTCAAACTGGTAAGATTTGGCAGATAATTTTCCAACAAAATTTGCAAATCCCAAATGGTCATTTTTAACTCTAGCTCCAACTTTACAATGGACTGAGGCAGAACCAATCTTAAATCCAATTCATTTCTAATTCCTGAATAACTTTTGGTGTTTATATTTTCCAGTTTTAACCGTTTTAATTTAGAGCTGGCAGTAAGCAGTGAATTTATCAAATAAAAAGTATTGTCATTATGTTCTATATCAAAGTCATAATTATCTAGTGACATTTTTAACCCGGTTTCCACAACTGGCCCTCCCAAATGCACTGTTAGTTCTTCCAGTGCCGTCAGCGTGTATTTAGGAAACATGCACTTGAACAACTTTCGTGGCAGAAATATCTCCAGCTTTTGTAAATCATCGCTACACTTTAACAAACAATCTAGTAAACTCTCATGATTTTCCTCTTGAAAGAATTCCTCCATAATTTTTAAACTGAATATGGGACGATGTGTTTTGTACCATGAGTGAGAATCCGTAGAATCAGGATAAACCCAGTCAACAAAATTATCCAGAGATTTTCCAAACTCTTCTGTTACCAATGGTGCATTGTATATTGAATTTGTTTCGTCTAAAGTCAAGTAGAACAAAATTTCATTTTGTTGTCGAAGTGTTTGTGTGACAGCCAGCAAAAACGTTTTGGAAACTAGGCGTAGCTGCTGAATGGTATTTCGAAAGTGAATTGGTTTATCATGATGACGATAATAAAGAACTTGTTTGATGATTAGTCCCAGTATCTGTTCAAATCAAATTGTCAATGCTCACGTTTATATTTATACGTTTAAAACAAAAATGAGACAGAGCTAAAGCTTCTTAATGTGTATTTTTTATAAATTACCTCTGCGTTTGTAAACACCAACCGAATTGGATCATCCACTTTACTTTCTCTGTCAATTGTTAGACCTGCAGTTCTCTCTGTTACCTCTACAATGGACGTATCCTGTTTCAAAAATTATATTCACTTAATTACGTTTCAATGTTGTTGATTTTATAATGCGACTGACCGAAAAAAAAACAATTTGGCTGAAATGTATACCTCTGAAATCCTCATCATTTTTATGGAGTTGGTATTCCATTCCAGTTCATCATCTTCAATAACTAAAACGGCATTTGCCAGCTGCACGTCTTTGGAATGTTCCATTTTAAAAACCTAATGGAAGTTCCAAATATTTACCACTTTACTTACAAACTGAACTTGTTTATCATCCCAATAACAAGAATGCATTATTTTCTCTTCAGAGCAGCTGTCGTGAACACTCGCACACAAAAGCGAATGAACTCAAATCTATATAGGTATATACCATTTACACTTTTACCCTAGTTCTACCCTACTCTGCTTGAGAATAGGAATTCTGGTGATCTCAGCCCTTCCCGGACATAGTGATTGTATTGTGCTGCCTACACATTGATGCTTTCAAGGATACTAGGGATTCAGGATGGGTTTCAAGGTTACGAAAAGACCTCACACAGACTCGGCTTTGAAGTGAAGCCTGAGAAGTGAGGTGAATGAAAATTTGCATACAAAATTCTGTACCTGCTCTGTCTTCCTGTTGATCTAACGTATAATACGGCAATAATATTTACTTGAACTACGAATTTTAGTAACAATGACATTCAACTGTGTATTGTTTTCTTGTGGCTTTCGGTTTTTATTATTCAGGATAAAACTGTCTAATAAACCAAAAAATGTCACGTCCTGAACCCTTTTCTAACAATGTATCAGTATTCTAACAAATTTGTGTGATGTGTACATGAGAAAATTTAAAAAAATGCAAACATTCCGATTTAAAACAGATAAATTTCGCATAATGTTCCAAATGTATTTTAATTTATTAGCAAGTAAAAGATATTTGTCGTCAATACATAACAATTACGATACTAAATTTATTTGTCTAGTACTCATAATTTTGCATAAAGTCACTACAAATAATTTCTAAACTCAAAAAAACCTATAGAATCTAAGTACTTTTAAAAATATTTTACGTAACTAGTTTCTAGTACATAAATACTTTCATTATAGTATGGTTATTCGACATAAAAAATATAATAACGCGTTTGCATTGCACATTGTACTGTGTTTACATGTTTTACACTTCTGATTTCTCAGAAAAAAACATTGGCTGCCTGTTTTACTAAATTACATATTCGCTATTAAAATCAAATAAATATATATGAGTCCATTATTTCAACCCAAAAAGGCCTTCAAGTAGATTTCGTTGCTTTTAAAGTTAGTATGCGGTTTAGGCATAATTCACATACATATAACTCTAATATCTATCTACGTTTTCAAATTTTAATTTGAGCGAAATTGTAGATGCAGAATATATTAACGAATGTTTTTGAGTGCTTATATCTGTAGTGAAAATTGCTACAAATTTTAACATAAACTTTGCTTCAAAAAATAATTTAAATGAACTAGTCATTAACTATTAACTTAACTGCTTACTTTACGCCAATACCCAAACATGTTTCCATTTTACATATCAAGTGTGTAGTGATGATTGCATAAACTATTTAATTGCAAAATTTACCAACAACATACCAAATAAATTGCAATGTACAGACACAAAAATACACCCTGCCTATATTTGTACTTGAATTGAAATCATAATGTCATTCAGGCCTTTTTTTATGAATTTCATTGTCGATTACAAGCACCTCACGAGATATTCTTATCTCCACATTGGAAAAGGAAGCGGCCTTGTTTCTTCCATTCGTCACGCATTTTGTCAGATGCCTGAAACAAAAACAATTATTCATGTAAAGCATTGCATTTTGTAAAAACATGTAAGGGTTTGATCGCTTCAAATAAAAACTCACCAGAAATCTTCCTTTAAGCGCCAACTTGCGCAATTTTGGCATGTGTAGGAAGGCGTGTTCAAAAGCCAAATCTGAAATCAATGAAGCTTGCTTTTTTGTAGAATCAGAACCCCTTACGGTGCTGGCAACCAAGTAAAGTTCCTGCAGCTCTAAAATCACAAAAATATCATGATAATATTTCAAGCTTTATTGAAAACTAAATAAAATAAAATTTTAGTAAATTATCTACCTTTGAGCATACAAACAGAACCTAAGTCACTATCTTCCATAATTGTCTTGTATAAAAACTCAGGAGACTCCTGAATGATTTTAAGATGGTCTTCATTTATTCCAATAAATAAAGCGTCCCAATAATCAGCGTTCTTCATTGAAGTTACAACAACGTGCAGTTTCAAATATTTTAAGTGTGTCATTTCCCTGAATAAAAATTGCAGCCCGTCCTTCAACTCGTCTGTCATTTTAAGCGTCAGCCTTTTCACATTTGGAAATGCATTATGTAACAATTGCATATTTTCTTCACTAATAGGCAATGTTTTTGTTGGACTATTATATTCCCTAACCAACTGCAACACAACAGTATGTACATTCTCATATTTTGAAAAGTTCATCCACTTGTGAAACTCAGACTCCTGTTGAACCAAATAAATTTTCTCCAACGATGGTAAATAAGATGACAGAAAAACAGCATTATTTTCTAATTTGCAACTTGGACCATTAAACTGTAAACTTTTTAGCTTTTCCATTAACGGAAAACGAAATGCTGCATATGGCATTGGATGATTTTCAGGTGTCAAGTGTTCATAGCATACAATTTGCAATTCCTGAAGGGTGTCTTTATTCCATTTTAGTATTTCGCTAACTTTTCGCACAGATCGTTCGGGTAGCGCAAATCTTAAACTGGTAAGATTTGGAAGTGGCTTCTCCAAAAATATAAAGAGTTCCCAAAGCATCATTTTTAGGTTTAGTTCCAACTTTTCAAGGGACTCTGGCAGAATTATATCCATATCTGGCTCATTAATAACTACGCAATATCTTTCAGTTTTGATATTATCCAGTTTTAACCGTTTGAGTTGGATACTTGCAGTGAGCAAGGAATTTATCAAGTAAAAAGTGTTGTTATTATTCTCTTCTGAAAATTCTTCGTTTGAATATTTTAATACAGAATCCGCCATTGGCCCTCCCAAATGAATAAGTAGCTCCTCTAACGCAGGCAATTGGTATGGTGGAAATATACACTTCAACACATTTCGTGGTAGAAATAATTTCAGCTGTTTTAGATCATCACCACACTTAACCAAACAGTTGATAAAACTGTCATGATTTTCTTCTTGAAAAAAATCCTCCATAATTTTCAAACTGAATAAAGGACGATGTTCTTTGTACCACGATGGAGAATCAGAAGATTCCGGATAAACCCAGTTTACAAAATTATTCAAACATTTTCCAAATTCTTCTATGACCAATGGTGAATTGTCTAACGAGTTGGTTTTGTCAAGTGTCAAGTAAAACAAAATATGCTTTTTCTTTCTTAGCGTTTGTGTAACGGCTTGTAAAAACTTTTTGGAAACTAGTCGTAGCTGCTGAACAGTGCGACGAAAATGTATTGGCTTGTTTGGATGATAGTGATAAAGAACTTTTGTAATAATTGTTTTCAGTATCTGCAAAACCAAGTTCAATAATTACGAAGCTGACCTTATATTCCACAAAATACTGCAAAACCTGCAAAAATGTCAAACCTTTGGGTTTAAAAATAACGCCTCAGTAGGATTTCGTTCTCTGCTTTCTTGACCGATGACAAGCCTGGTAGTTTCCTTAGTTAGGTCTTCAATGGGCTCCTTCTGTTCAAAAAATTATTATTATAAAACTCTTTCAACACGTGTTTAAAAAAACTATATTTTTGATTGAAAAAATTTACCTCAGGAATTCCCAAAATTGCTATGGAGTCGTCTTCCCATTCTAGTTTTTCATTTTCAACAACCAGAACGGCATTTGCCAGTTGATCGTCCTGAATGCATACTTCCATTTTTAACTTTAATGGAAGTTAAGTTTGAAAACTTATCTCCAAAAAATATATTCTTTGCGTAAAACGAAGTTTTTTTCCTCCAGAGCAGCTGTGGTAAACACTTACACGCAAGAAGAAATGTACTGAAATCTGTGTAGGTGCATACCTATTACACTTCTATGCTTTTACCCTAGCTTTTTTCAGAGAGTAGAGTTCTCGTGAGCTGAAAGAGTGATCTTTTTATGGACATGGAGCGGTATTGTGGTGTCTGTCTTGTGTTTTCTAGGGTAATTGGATAGTCTTATGAAAAGGTTCACAGCGGAGGTGCATTGAAGTCAAGTCCGAGAAGCAATACAAATTGAACGCTTGCATACAAATCAGTGTATCCCTTTTGTCTTTCTTCTATCTCTTGATACATATATTTCTTCGGCCTTAGAGTTTTCTCAACAATCCCATTCGATTGCATGATTCCTGTGGCGTACTAGTTTTCTGTAATATAGAATAAATGGCGTTAACACAATAAAACATAATTTTCGAAAATTATTCTCACAAAAAAAGCATAATGGACAAAGCATATATATACTGTTTGTTGAAATGTGCTCACTTACCAAAATCCAACTTATGAGTGCATGCGAAAAAAGCTTGAGCCTTGAGAAACCACGTTTTATGGAAATAAGTTTTATAATAAGTTTTAGTTTTCAATTGCGACTTCAATCAGCATTCCTTAAAAGTTGAAGATATTGTTGAAAATCTAATTTTAAACTGTTGTTTAGGTAACTATATAAATCCTAACATACGTTTCCAATTCTAGGCTTTATGAAATCTTCAAGTGGAATCTCAAAATGAAAACAACTTCATGAAAAAAACATTAAAAGAAATTTGCGATATTTAAACTACATATTTTTTATTTACAAACGTATGTAGGTAAATTACATACGTCATATTTATTTATCACTTTCAAATATTAGAAATGAAAACGTGCTTGTGCAAAAATTCTAGTTTAGCATTTTTAATGTTCTTTCGTGATGCTTCACGTGCGCTTTATAGTCGACAAAAACAACAAACACATCACTGCATATTGAACATTGAAATTTATGTTTTCCTTCGTGTAATTTTAAATGATGCTCAAAATGTCTCTTAGATTTATATTCTTTTTTGCAAATACTGCACGTGTAGTGTTTTTTATTTGCAACGTGCACACGCTTATGGTCTTTTAACGCATATACTGTATGAAAGGTTTTATGACAAACGGAACACTCCTCAAGTGGGTTTTGGACGTGATGTCGCAGTCGATGTCGTTTTAAGTTGGAGCTCTGAGTAAATGACATACTGCACTCATTACACTTGTATAGTTTTTCTTGAGTGTGCGTTGTGATATGAGTGGATAAAGATTTTCCGCAAATGAAATTTTTGTCACATATGTTGCAAAAATATGATCTTTCACCAATATGCGCACGATAATGTAAAAACAGTCCATTTTTACTTTTGAAGGTTTTCTCGCAAAAAATACACTTCACAGTATGTTTTAGCGTTTTATGTCGTTCGCTATGCATTTTTAAAGCCGAACCAGCTGTAAATGACCGTTCGCAAAACTGACAGGGGTAAGGTTTTTCCTGAATATGATTCAATATATGGCCTTTCCAACCGGTAACACTTTTAAACGAATCTCCGCAAAAAATGCATTTGAATGGCTTTTCCTCAGTGTGTGTTCTCACGTGACGATTAAGAGTGTCTTTTGCAGCAAATGTCTTTTCGCATATGGCACATGAAAATGGTTTTTCTCCTGTATGCGTTCTTTCGTGATGCTTTAGGTGAGCCAGTGTTGCAAACGTTTTTGGACAAAATTTGCAGTGAAACTGGGTTACTCTAAAATGAATATTCGAATGTACTCTCAAATAATCAGTTGTCGCAAAAGACTTTGAACAAAGTTGACACTTGTGTGGTTTTGCACCTCCTGAGTGCACACTTAATAAATGACTTTTCAATAGCATTGTCCGGCCGAATGTCCTTTGGCAAATATTGCATTGATACGGTTTAACTTTTAGGTGTGTGCTTTTGTGGACTTTTAGTCCGTATTTTGTTGTAAACTCTTTACTACAAATGTCACATTTTGGCTTCATCATGTAATCCGTATATCTTCTCAATTGTTCTTCTTCTTATCGAAAAATTTTGTTGTTCGGAAAATCTTACAAACGAATAAAAGAAGTTTCTGGAGACTATTTTGATTTGTTTATTTACTAGGGCAAATCTTCAAAAATTTTAATTTATATGGCAGTGTAGATGATTCATTGAAGATGACATTTTTATTATATGTACAAGTTTCACTAATATATTCAGTTTGTTTTTAAAACTTGCTTTACATCAAGCCAAGTACCATACTGTTTTTGTGTGGTGACTTGTATGATTTGAAAACTTAGATCAAACTTTTACAAAATTCCTGAGGCCACAAAAGATCTAGTAACTTGAAAGCTCAGATTAACTCAAATTTTTCATCAAAAGTATTGTGCAACAAATGGGATGTAAATTGCTTAATTTGCTAATGTTGCATTTATTGCAGTCAACGCCGGTACAGTTTTCACAAAAATTCACAAATGCTTTTGTATAGAGTTTTCAAAAGCTGAACTATGGACACGTTTTCAATGCTCATGCGTATACACCTTGTTCTTCGGACCACAATAATAGCTTTGGTACTTAAATCAATATCAAATTTACACAGTTAAGTTTGGGTTTAAAATGTTTTGGACAAAAGTGTATTAGAAACTTGTGGTAAATCCGGAGATTTGTTTTTGTGATTTCCTCCACCTGTTGACGTGGAAACTCTAAGCATTAATGGGATATGGGATACACAAGTTTCACAAAAAAAGAAGAATAACAGGTGTAAACATGTTCCCCTATTTTCTACTTGTTCATTCTCCACGCGCATAACGTTTTACCATTTACCTGTTCTAAATGACTGAAAAAAAGAAACCAGAATACCCAGCTATTGAGATGTCTCTCAAGTGTTCCGCAGGTAATGACTACCTGTGCTGTGTACACCTTGCGCTTCATGAATATTGTGGCTATTCAGTAATCATATCAAAACCTGATTTTTAGATGGGGGAAAAAGAACTAGTAGTGCTATGAAACACAAATATTGTTTTATTATGTATTGATTAAAACGAAATGGACTTGGTTTGTGGTTTGGAATTAAAGTGAACAAAATGAAACAACTGTTGCTGCTTGAAAATATTTATACGAAATAAGCATATTATATATTATCATGATAACTTACTAACCTATACTTTATAATTAGTAATTTGAATGAAATAATATGAACACAAACAATTAATCACTCCTAATTGTTGCCAGGAGTAGTCATTTGTAAAAATCACTGCAAAACCTTATACAAACTTATTTCAATAAATTTTGCAACAAATGCTCTTTCATTCCACATTATTATGTAGTGACGATTTACAAAACTTCTTGAATTTGAACAAAAACAGAAAAAACTCAAATACAACAGATCCTTTAACACATATTTAGAAAAATGTGAACAAACTCTTGTCTGAAAAAAAAGACAAATACTAAAAGTCAAACGGAAATAAGATCGAAGGTAAAAAGACAAAGAAAAAAGGGACATATAGATAAAAAGGGCACAACTAAAAAACCAAACAGGAAAAATAGCTACGCTTCGAATTTACAACAGTGCTCTTTTGAAAGCATACAAATTTTTCTGCATAGCGCATTCACTTCATATAATATATTTACAATGCCGCATTTAAAAGCTCTATACTCAATTTAGAATTGAATCTATAGCTTTTATCGTGCATTTTATTGCTTTTGAAGCTTAAGCATTTAAAAATATAGCATAGTTTTGTCACACCATTATTCTAACCTACAAAGTGATCAAATCCACATAATGGAATCTTCAAAATTTCCAGATCCTGAACTTCCGCTGCAAGTTAACGAGCCTTTCTCCCTTTCCCAATCCCTGGTTATTTCACTGTTCATCTAAAATTCAATTTAGTGAAAATATTTTATTAAAAGCACTATTATTTACCCTTTTTTTCACAACTTCATACAACATTTTATTATATATAAAACATACCAAAAATCTTCCTGTTAGTTTTAACCTCTTCAATTCTGGCATTTTACAAAACCCATACACAAATGTAAGATCCGAAATTAGAGGCTCTCTATTAACTTGGCCGTCACGGGATGGGCGATCGTTCTCATTTGCGCGAAGCTCGAGCTTTTCAAGGTCTATTTGTAAGCAGTACACAAAATGTTTAAAAACCAAAAATCAATAACATTTTCGCTGTTAGTATATAATACGTGTTGGTTTGTAAATTAGAAATTACTTGAGAGTAGTCGTAATGAAGGTGTTGTAATATTTTCCAAGTTTATACTTCCCCGAAGTGTTGGTCGGTCGGTAATTGCCCCAATTGTTTCTCTAGGTATTCCCGTAAACACAGCATCCCAATTGGTAGAATCCATATCCTCTGGAACTTTGACAATGGAAAGGGTGAAACTCTTCAGAATGTCCATCTCGGTGAAAACGTACTTTAACCCGCTCACATCTTCACCCGACATGCCCAAAGATAAAACAGTCACGTTTGGAAAAGAGCGATGCAACAATTTCATGGTATCCTGGTTGATTGACACGCTTGATGCCACATTATTCAGTAGAACAGGATCACGAATAATGTCAAACGACAACTGATTTACTGTTAAAAATTTGGACTTTGTCCACTTCAGAAAACTTGTCTCCGTTTGAGCTAATTGTAGCTCGTTTAGTGCCGGCAATTTTTTTCCTAGTGAAGTAAGATTACTATTCTGTAACTGGCAAAATGTTCCCGAAAATTTCAAAACTTGCAGTTTAGACAACATTGGAAGCTCAAATGGCATAATACCAATTCGGTTTTCAGGCATCCTAAAAGCATCCTTAGCGGAAAATAAATGCAACTTTTCAAGTGTTGTTTTGTGATTGTTCAAAACCTGAAAAATCAAACCCTCACTGAATGGGTTTTCTGGTACATACAATTTTAAATCTGACAAACTTGGCAAACAGGTTCTTGCCAGAATCCCAAGTTCTAAGTTTGTCATGTGGCATCCTAGTTCCAATTTTGATATAGTGGTGGGCAACGTAAGAAGGTGAAAACCTTCTGGGAGAATTGGTCGCCGTGTGTGGAAAAGAATACGAAATTCATTCAAAGTTGTGCTGGCATTGAGCAATGAGATGAGAAAATGGGATATGTTTTCCGTATACATGACTGTTATTTCTCCAGGTAAAAGGCCGACATTATTTCTTAAAAAACTATTGACGTTAAATCGCATAGATAGATTTTCCAAAGCTGGAAGAGAAAATGGAGGAAACAAACATGTTAACGTTCCTCCGGTACGCGGAAAATCTATGTGAAGGTCAAGAATTTCATTTTTGCATTTTGTAAGGCACTTAGCCAAACTGTCATAGTTTTCTGTGCGGAAGAAGCCTTCTCGAATTGCCAATTTAAAAAATGGTCGGCACTCCTTATTTCAGGAAGACGTTGGATCTTTAGAAACTCTACACATTAATGGGATACACAAGTGAAACAAAAATGTGGAGTAACAGGTGTGGAGATATTTCCTTATTTTCTACTTGTTTTTTCTCAGTTTCTCCGTACGCAATGCGTACTACGCATGTACGTTTACCCTTTACCTGTTCAGAATGACTGAAAACTATAAACGTAAATGTAAATCACGTGTAGGTACGTCTTCACACCTTTTACTTTTCAGAGTGTGGGAAACTCGCGTATCCCATTAGTGCATAAAAACTCAAAAACTCAACAGAAGAAACTGAAACAAAGACAGCGCTCTAGACTCTGGATGTGATGCGTATTACATAAATTTTTGTATTTTTGTCCAATGTTTTGCTAAAATTCTTTTTCCGAACAAAATCAGTGTAGTTTGGTTTGCCGAATTTTGCGCGAGCGTAAGTGTGCGCACAAAAACCTAACTAACCTAGAATTGTAACATGTTAATTTATGAGTGATTTTTCATGCATTATTCACTTTTAAAACAACATTTTTGGGTTTCCTGTATGAAAATTCGGACTTATATGAATCACAAATATCTTTTGGCAGTTGCAGTACATGCGCCAAACTCTAAGACATTAAAACTGAAGTTCGCGATATTGAAACATCGTACTTTTTATTTACGCATCATTTTCAAGTATTAGAAATAAAAATATGCTTCTGAGAAAATTCTATTTTAGCATCTTTATCGTCCTTTCATGATGTTTCACGTGCGCTTTATAGTCGAAAATAAACAACAAACAAATCTTTGCATTTTGAACACTGGAATTTATATTTGCTATCGTGTAACTTT
This sequence comes from Entomobrya proxima, assembly GCA_029691765.1. Classification (NCBI taxonomy): domain Eukaryota; kingdom Metazoa; phylum Arthropoda; class Collembola; order Entomobryomorpha; family Entomobryidae; genus Entomobrya; species Entomobrya proxima. The sequence continues at coordinate 46,566,094 of CM056172.1, forward strand.
AAATGATGCACAAAATGTCTCTTGATTTATATTCATTTTTGCAAATACTGCA